>JARHVA010008336.1:245000-257500 GCA_037957365.1 Torreya grandis
TAGAGTCATAATTTAAAATCAAGGACCTTAATTTGCATCCAATATGATCAAAACTCTCATAGATAACTATCATATCACCCATAAAAAGTCATGACCTTACCATCCTCAAGCCAATGGTCAAATTGAATTCACAAATAGATAATTAGAAAACATCTGAATAAATATAGTAGATATTAATAGGGAATATTTGGAAAACAAGTTACTTAAAATGGTTTGGGTATATAACACATGGAAGTCTACTACATGTTTTTCTCCATATGAGCTAGTATATGGAAACAATCCATTACTTCCAATTGAGTTTGAATTGTAAACATTAATGACATAAATTAAAGTAGGAATAGACATGACATAGCACATAATAACATAATTATTCAATTGAATTAAATATATGAGATGAGAATTGAGGCATTGTAATAGATGGAGCTTATTCAATATAAGAGGAAAGTATGACATGACCATCACATCATGAAAAGAGAATTCAAAGAAGGTAATTGCGACTTATTATTTAATTCCAAATATAATAATTTCAAATTTAAAATCTACACTAAATGGTTAGATCCTTATTAAATTGAGAAAATATTTGACAATGGTTATATTCAACTATTACCAATTGAAGGGAATAGGAAAACACTTCTAGTGAATGGACATAGTTTGAGGCTATATAATCAACCAAATAAGAAATAAGAGTTATACAAGTAGATCCAATCCTAATTATAATTTGGTTATATTGAATAATTTATTTATTCCATCATAACCAAAGGATAAGGGTTTGAGTCCAAATAAATTAGGATGGTTTAAAACCAACAAATGGTGATCCTCTTCCCATAAAAAAATAATAATTAAAAGGTGAAATTTTTGAAAACCAACAAATGGAAACTTTTTCAAGATAAAAAGCAATAAAGATAGTACTTTTGACTAAATTATATTATTATTTTTCATCATTATAGGACACATGGAAAAATATGAAGTGAAGATGATCATAGGTAATCTAAAGTATATAATTGTTTTAGTATTTTTTTGCTTTTTCAATGTGATCTAATTAACTACTAAAAATAAAGTAAATGCAAGGCTTAGAATTACTTGAAGATGAACGCTGGTTGAGCACCATTGATCAAGCTTGTGGGAACTCTTCTTTGGATGGGGAGAATGACCTAAAATTCACCACACTTAAACAAAAATGGATTAATAGAAAAATGAATGCCTGCTTGGTAAGAAACCAAACCCAAGAAGCGATATACTTTCTTAGATGGATGTCATCCCATGTTTAACACTCAAGTTTATAAGTACAAATTAAATTACAAATATATACATGGATGAGATATAAATAGACAATTCCAAAGATAATTAACAAATAACAATATTTATGTGATTAAATTAAGCATCCCACAATTCTACAACTACATCAACATCCTATTGGATTACAGCCAATTGTTCATTAATGTATTCAAAATCATGTATAAAAGCCACAATATAAAGTCTTAGATCAAATTAAATGTTACTATAATTATTAAATAGAGGTTAAGGGACTATGGGAAGATCAAAGATGCTAACAGAATCATGTACTAATCTAGGTAGGGTCATCTACATGAAAATATAGATTTTTAGCAAACTAGAATGCAGATTTAATAGATACTAAAGATGCAAAATAGATTGTTTAAATATATTTTTATAATTTAATAGGGATCAATAATGATCCTAAAAGATTGACATTGATTCTATAGGATCAATGTTTATTTAGATGAATTGATGTTGATTCTGTGTAAAAGTGTTGAACTATAAAATAGACTATAATGATGGCCTAGAAAATTGATAAAACAATCAAAACTAAATGTAAATAAAAACAAAGAGATTATATAAGATAGATAAAAATTAAATATGATAAGATATTAACCTTGGATGGTTAAATATGTGTAGATATAGAGATGACAAAACAATGTAAATGGCCTTCAAAAATGACCTGATAATGTCACCAATCATGTGTTGTTCAAAGTGGCAAGGTGCTAGTAATGTCTATACATAGGTTCAAGACTGGTTTGGATAGAATTTTTTGATCAAAATGGCTTCATTCCTTTCACATTTATTCATCTCGAGTAATGAAAGTTTTATAAATATTTATGGATAGATGTCAATCCTAACCGATCAACGTCGATCATGGAAAATCAACGTCGATCCACCCAAAATGGGTGAAGCTAAACCAAATGTCACTCTAGCAAGTTGGCTGATGGTTAAAATGATTTCTGAGGTTGCTAGGTTATTTTAACCATGGTATAAGTTTGTTAAGAGGTTGGGTGGGAGGTTAAATAATTTGTTTTTATTTTTTATTTATATATTTTATGGTTAAAGATGGTAGAATAGAGTTAATTACTATTTAATAGTAGTAATTAACACATTTAACTTATGTGATAAAGGTAAAGGGGAAGGTAAATGTAATTATTTAAAATAATTACTCATAAGGGACATAATAAAGAATAATGTAATGATGCATCACATTAATACACAAAGGTGTATAAAATTACCATCTAGATTTTCCCCTTTTTGTGTAGTGGTATGCAATAGTGGGTCATGAGACAAAAATTATAGTGTCTAGTGCCCCAAGTTTATTGTGATAAGGTATCCTCCCTCAAACTTAGCATCAAGAAGTGAAATGGAATGGATGATGGGTTTAAACAAGAAGAAATGGATAGCAAATATGGGTGAGGTGAAATAGACAAATGAAAGATAGCTAAGGACGCACAAAAATGTGGATGGCTATAATGGAATTCCAAGTTTGCACTTAATGGAATAAAAAGTAATGCAGCCAGCAATGCCTGGAAGACCAAATCAAGGAACAAAATGCCACAACTAAAATAAGTGGGTGTAAGTAAAGGCTATCAAGAAAACAAAAGATAGAAATAACAAACCAAAACATCTGGTGTGCATATGGTATATGCATTACCTATAGATAGATGTTCACAAGACAAAAATATACCCTCAAAATCTTACAAGGGGCAAGATGCCAAAAAAAGGGGTATGACTTTAAGGAGATTGGGGAAATAATATGGTGTCAAAATACTCAAATATAAAAGGTAATAAGAAACAAAAATAGGATAGCTAAAGCATAGGAAATAAGATAGGGCTTGGGAACAAAATTGGGAGCATGAAAAATGATCCAAAAATGTACAAAATTAACAATCCAAGATGATCGATGTTGATCTATGAGGGATAGATGTCGACTTAGAAGATCAAAATCAATCTTTTGGGGGATCAATAGTGATTGGAGAAATTGACATCAATCATGAGAAAAGCTATATATAGACATTCAATGTGGAAAAAGGCTCACTTAGCTATCAACAAAAACAAGAACCCAAGAGCCTAATTTGATGTCTATCAACCTTGAAAACAATTGTGAGAGATTATGAAGGTAAGTGATAACACATGATGATGATGGTGACTGTAGTAAGAAGTAAGGGTTAAAAAAAATTTAGCAAATTTTTATTTATTTATTTTTTATTTTTATTTTTTTCATAAGAAATTAGGTGTGTTAGGAAAATTGGTGGGGGTAAGGGGAGTTAAATTTTTATTATTATTTTTTTATTTTTTGAGAAATATATAGTTTATGGGGGGAAATTTTATGGTAAAGGGAATTGACATCGATCCAAAATAGATTAACCATGATCCTTTAAGATAGATGATGATTAGAAATGGATCGACCATGATCTATAAGATCATTGTTGATCCTTATCAAATAAATATCGATCGTTAGAGGATTGATAGAAAATATAAAATGTAGTCTTTTGATTAACTAAAAGGATGATTTTGATAGGCTCAAGAGTTACTAAAAATGAGGGATAAAGTCCCTCTATTATTGGCATAGCTATGAGAGTTTATGAGTGATGAGGACTAGGTACATCTTGAGGTTGTTGTATTTGGAGGGATTCATCACTATCAATGTTTCCATTGAGATATCAGCATGATAGTTGTATTACTAGAGCGATGGGATTATACCACCAACACATTTTAGCTTCTAATTGGCGAGATGACTATTACTACTAATGACATCTACCACATTCTTTGAGTACCAATTCTAGGCTCTCTTATATATACAATAGATGAAGCTAGATGAGTGGTGGCATTGGCATACTTATATGATGAGGATGTAGTTGATATCAAGTTATTTGTTGGGGGGTTTTTATTTCATCCACTATATGATCAAGATATTTTTGAGAGACTAGTACCAACCATGATGACATTGACACTAACTTGTTATGTTTTTCTTGACTCAAGGGGAGGATGACTACCATAGATCCTCTCAAGTGTGATAGCAGACATGGTGAAGTTTTAGATGGTGTTTTCTTGGGTGCCCATATTGTTAGGGTAGATACATAGGGAGCTATAGAGATAGTATAATAGGTGTTGATCAAGGCTAGATATTACATTCATATTACACTACTAGGGGTATGAGCATATATGTGTGATTCACCCTAGAGGGACCCCATGGACCAATTTTAAGGAGATGGTGTACAATGTAGGGTTCCTTATATGGAAGGAAGACCTAATTTTACCACATGTAGATAGTGTAGTATAAGATATAACATACTACAAGTAGGTCTTTAGTGAGTTATAAATAGGCAACATTATTTGGAGGCCCTATATATTTCCCATCATGGCTGAGTATAGTAGCAAAGATAGGTTATGTGGCCTAGGATTTATGGGTTCATTTATGATGGCCAAATCACCTTGATATATTATAATTTGATAGGGTATATTGATAGCTCAAAATACTATAGGATATTCTACTAGTCCTATGGTTGTATAGGCAGGAGGATATAGAGCTAGACTGGCTAGCACCTAATACATTGATGGTTTTGATGGGACCATATAAGGAGCATATGGTGATGGATATAGATTATATGAGACACACAAATGACTATGCATCATGGTTTATATGGGAGATAGTGAGGAGGCAAGAGAGAGTAATGAGGCCTCTATAAGAGGTGGTGCAAGATAAGGTAAGATGAGAGGTAGAGAAGGAGGATCTAGATGTACACATGGAGGAGGCACTAGTATAGGATACTCATACTTAGGAGCTGATAGATATAGCTATGATTATGGCTAGGAGGGATACTCTGAGGGATCAACTATAGGAGGCATTGGTAGCCCACATCAAATTAGAGGTGTAGATTGCCACACTATAGAGTAATCTAGAGAGTTGAGGGATCAAAAGGACCAAGTTCTATAGGAGTGTGATAGATATAGAGTAGAGATTGAGTAGATGACGTCTACTATGTTAGAGAGACTAGCCTAGACATTGCAAGATCTAGTATGGCACTTCCTATAGATATGATACCACTCTGATAGTATAGATATTTTCTTATAGAGATGTCATATTATGAGACGATAGTATATAAGTATCTACTTGATGTTCCTTAGTTTTATTCATATGTAGTTAGCCATAGTAGATCATAGAGGAATCCTGGGGGTATAATTATTTTAGGGAGTATAACAAGCTGAGGGGACAATGAGGGAGGTGATAGTATTCACCTTAGTAGGATTGAGTTCACTAAGTAGAGCTCACTATATGGGCTGAGATCCCCATTATATTTATATTATGACATTTTTATAGACTTTGACACGCACACACACACACACACACACACACACACACACACACACACACACACACACACACACATTTTATGTTTATAGATGGATCATGTGTATTTGCTTATGGATTTATTTGATAGTTAGAGATATGTTATGCTTTTATGGATGGATTTTATATTATATGTTATGCTTAATAATTTTGATTATTGTTATCATGTATGCTATGGATGGATTTTAGATTATGGATGTGATGGTTTATAGATTTTAGACATTATGTTTAAAAAAAAAAAATTGATCAATAATTATATATGTTTTGGATTTTTATGTTCTATTAATTATGGATTTTACATGTCATGGATTATGGATGTTATATCATGAGTTATGTTTTTGAATAAATGGATTATGATTATGGATTATGCCTAATGATGATTATGAATTATGTTATAGCATGAGATATATTTTTTCTAAATGGATTATGATTATGGATTATAGATGGATTTTAATTTTTTAATGGTTATGGATTTATGGATTTTTGTGATTAAATATTATGGATTTTATTGGCATTGATTTGGACCATAACCAAAAGAGAACTTGTCATAGGCATGTCCTATGCATCTTTTGCTAGATGATAATACACTATGACACTACCTAGGTTAGCTAAAGCTTTGACCTTGGTCATTTGTTAGGATTATATGTTTTTGATGGGATCGAGAATATAATTATTTAGAGGAAATTCATTTTCACCTCATATTTCAAAATCAAGATCTATCCATCAAGGATCATTTTTATGCCATTGGGTAGACTGATCAATATGGGAAGTCTATAATTAGAAATCTGGTCAATATGGGAAGCTTTCTTGGAATATTAATTTTGATAATGGATCTTATATATATATATATATATATAATGCAAGAAGTTTTTAGCATGGTAGCCATCCTTCAAGGGAGTAGTCTACATTTTAACATTTTTGCACATCTATCCTTCAAGGGATCTATCTATTATTTTGCCTTTTTATTTGATTGTAACTATACTTCGATGGATTAGTCTATTTATATATCCCATATTGATGTTTTTGAATTTTGACTACTCACTTGATTGTTGGATCCCAAAGAAGATGATGCAAAATGGAATAAAAATATACCTTAGGATGGTTTTTATGAATTCATCACATGAAATGATTGTGATATCTTAGGAAATTAATGGGATTTGAAGGAATAAGGGAAATAATGATCTGGGGTTTCTTCTATTACAAGTGAAACAAATCTATGAGATAATGCTATATATAGAGATAAGGTATACATATTCAAGGTTGAGGTTATGGTGACTATTGTATAACCACATAACTCTCATATCATTATTTGGTATTTTGAGATAAGGGAATGTGAAAAGATGCAAGATGAGCTAACCAAGATGAGACAAGATCTATCAACTATAGTAAACATGCAGATGCAATGCATTAATAAGTTCTCATTCTAGTTTACCATCAATAAAATCCAAATGATATGCCCCAGATCCATATTTATGGCTTATGATGTATGGTCCAAGCTAATTAAGATAAAATTTACCCCTTTTACTTCATTCCATATTAGTGACATGTTGATTTTATTTAATCATAAGATTTCCAATGTTAAATTCATGCTCTCTTACATGTTGATTATATGCTTGTTTTAATCATTATTTATATATATGAAGGTGATCAAGGGCTACCACACAATGCTCATTTAAGAGTTCAAGATGGGATAAACATTCTTGACAAAAATCCTCATCAAAAATGGTGTCTTTAAGGGAAATATGAAGAGAGGGAATTTGGAATTTCAATAGAAGTACAACTTCCATACAATAAACTAGGGAAAAAGGAGTATCACTTGTAGGGGTTTGAATACTAGTGAAATATTCCCGTAAGGCAAAAGGGATACGAAGATGCCAATCCTTGCTAGCTTCATTAACAACTTTAGTTAGGATTTTGACTAGTGTTTTATTAGATGCTTCTACTTGACCATTATCCTAAGGATAATAAGGTGAGCAAAAAATACATTTAATTTTAAATGAATCACATAACACCTAGAATTTTTTATTTTTAAAATATTTTCCTTATCTATTATTATTTTATATGGAACTCTAAAATGACAAATAATGTGTTGGTGGATAAACTACATAATTTACAGCTTCTACCCACTTAGTGGAATATTCTATAGTGGTGATAATAAAGCTATGATACTGGGAGGATTTAGGATTGATTTTCCCTATAAGATCAAGTCCCCATTAGGAGAATACCTAAAAGTCTCTTGCTTCCTGGAAGTCTTTACTAGGGACATGGGATAGGTTTGCATGTTGTTGACATTTTATGCACCTCTTAACATAGGTATAACAATCTTAATTTAGAGTGGGACAATAGTAACTTAGACATAAGATCTTCTTAGTGATTTCCCAATTATCAATCATAACTCTTTTAATTTGAGTTTGATTTATTTGAGCTATAATGAAAAGGGTGAGATCTTTATCTTTAGGTGATAAAGGAACAACTAGAGAATTAGTAAAAGTAAGAGTTGAGACCATTTGGAGGGCTCCTATAAAATTTGACAAAGGTTGAGGTTCATTTAGTTAGACCTCAATAGCTTAGAGAACTTTTATCATTTTTTGATGGTTTGGACAATTTTCAATAAGTTCATACAATGACATTTTTATAGGCATTTTATGGAGCTATTTTAATATGGATATTTGTTCCAACTCCTTGGATTTAGCTGGGGTAGTTCCTATAAGATAATATTTAGGCTTTTGTTTGTATGTTTTAAGTGTATTAGGTGTAGAGGATCTTATAATTGAAACCTTAGCTTTATTGGATTTTGGTTTTGAGAATGGGTGGTTACATAAACAACATCAATGTGTAATAAAGGTGGATCTGAAGAGGTTACTAACTCTATCACTTATATGACTGGAAAGATTATGGGTGGGTGGAAGGGATGGAATATTAAACTTTTACTTAGGAGTTTCATCATTGAGATCATCAATTAATAGGTCATCACCCTAGACTAGCTATTGGATTATAGCCTTAAGGGCATTGTAATTTTATGTATCATGTCTAGGTACTCTATGGTATGCACATATTTCCCAATTTATATATAAAATAGGTCTTTGGGGGTGAAGGTTAATAGAACATATAGGTGGTAATGTAATTAGGGACATATCTAATAAATTTTTCAAGATTACATCATAAGATCCTTTCAAAGGGCCATATTATGGTTTTATAGGGGTTTTGTTAATAGGCTCTTTTGACAAAGTATTACTCATTTGGTTTTTTGACTTAGCCTTTATAGGAGGGACAAATTTTAGCTCTTTTCCTTTATATTTCTCTAATGGTACCCTAATAGATTAAGGTAGATATTGAGATGGAGGTGTGACTAAAAATGGAGGAAACCTTTGCATTTTCTCATGTGTTTGAGTAGAAGCACCTATGATAGGTATTGAAGATGGATGGGGACCTAAAATAGATGATACATATGGTACAAAATGGATATACCTTTGGTATTTCATGTGTTAAAAACAAAGGGGGTATTCAAACTAAGGTTTTTATCTTTTGACATTTTTAAAAGATTGATTTTAACTTGAGGATGAGATACGGCTTTCTTTGGTGGAATACTAAGACAATTATTCTAGATATCAATGATAGGAGATTTACCCTTTCCTTTAGTATCTTTAGGGTAGGGAGGTGCTATGGTAGAAGATGGTTTTGAAGGGTCAAGATTTTGGGCAAAAGGATAGGATCTCATTATATGCTTTCCAGGGATCAAAGGGGTAGAATGTCCAACTCTAAAAGTATCAAGATGTTTATCTTTAACATCCTAAGGAGTAGTTTTATTTTCCCCTTTAGGATATTCAGTGTGAGAAGGTGATGGTTAAAATGAATGATCCCATGTAATGAGATCAGGGAGCTCTACAAGGATTTCAAGACTAGTTTGAATGATCTTACGTTGACTCATATTAAAAGCATCTCCTATAAGGAGATCTAAGATCAAAGGTTTATCTGGGACTTCTTTAGGTAATATTTGATCATAGATTGTGTCAATCATATGTGTATCCTAATTTTGTGTTTCTATAGGGTTGGTTTGGATTGCGTTTAATGTGGATGGATTGTTCAGAAATAGCTATTTAAAAATATCTAAAGATTGGTTAGGAGGAGCATTTGGATTGTCTAATTGAAGGTCCCCCTTGTCAACAAGGTTCTATACCAATCATTTAAAGGACTGACATCATTCTATGTCATGTCCTAATACCCTATTATAAACATAAAACTCATCTTCTTTATACCAATTCGGTTTAGGATGCATATCATTGACTAGTCTTATTAGGGGGAGTTTAATGAAATTTTCTTGTAGGAGTTTATCTAATACCAAAGTATAAGGCTCTCTTGTAGGGGTATATTTCTTAGGGGGGAAATTAGTAAGGCCTTTAGGTTTCTAAATTTGAGAAATGGAAGACCCTAATTGGTTAGATGTTCGAGGGGAATAATTTTTTATGGTAACTACATTTGCTGCCCCTTTTTGTTTAGGATTATTTCTATTACTTTTAGAGGGGTCAAATTTGAAGTTCTTATTACATAGCTTAATTTTTTCCTCTTAAATGACATGGAGTTAAATATTATGAGCCATAATAGAGGCTTCATCAAAAAGATTAAAAGTTTGAATTTGTAACATGGATGTATAAGTTTTTCACAGGAACGTGAAAATAATTTAATTAGTTCTATCTACGTCAAGGAAAAGGTTAGTTGGTCGATTAAATTATTCCATTGAGCCACAAAGTCTAATATGGATTCATCTTCAAAATGTCTAATAGAGTTAAGATCTGTAATAGTAAATTTTTGAGTAATATTGATCGAGAAGTGTTCCAATAAAATCTGGGCTAACTTCCCAAAGGAAAAAAGAGAATGTTGGGGAATGGAATTTTACCAATCCAATATAGATCCTACTAATGATATGGGAAATTTTCTAATTATAAGGGCATCATCATGTGATATAAGATAACATGAATGTCAAAAGGCTCTAAGGTGTTACTAGGGATCTTCTTTGTTTTGAAATTTAGTAAAATTAGGAAGCTCCCATTATGAGGGATGTAGTCAAATAGGGATAGAGGGATGGATTGGCTCATTAAAAGATTCCTCATATGTGAGAATCATATTATGTATAGAGGTGGAGGCTTCCAAACTAGCCATAATATTCATAAGGATTTTTATGAGGTCTACCTAAGTGTTATTTTGAGGTACACTTCCTAAGACATTTGGCTGAATGGGTTGATAACTTGGCAAAGAGGCAAACATAGGCTATGAGGGAAGGTTTCCTATTGTAATAGACATAATAGGTTGAGATGACACCACATATTTTAAAATTTTTAGTGGAATATTTTTTTTTGGGAAGGACTATAAGTAAGTGGTTATCACTAGTTGTGATGAAGCCATGTACTGGGCAGTTGAGGAAACATACTATTGGAAAAGTTGGGTATAAGGGATTTATTGTGTGTGAGGGATTTGTTATGTGTGAGGGATTTGATATGTACTATATAATAAAGTCATTCTCATATGTGGGAGACTTGTAGGAATTGACACTACTAATGGTTGGGGACATATAGTGGATATAGTTGTATTTTGAATATGAGTAATGAGGGTTAGAGAACTAGTAGATACTATAGGTGGTTGGTTTCCTATATATTGCATCACCTAGGTATTTAAACCAAATGGAATAGATTTAGAAGAAAAGGTTACCATGATTGAGGTAAATTCTCCAATTTTCTCAGTTCCCTTGAAAGGCATCCCATACATATATGGAGAGCCTTGGGTAGGGGGGAAAGAGAAATATGTATTGCTTGACTATTAAGATAGTAATTAAGAGAAATGGGGATATTGTCCAATATTTTTAAAAATGAAGGATCTACTTTAGGATAATATTTTGGGAACATAGGATTCTCAAAGGACTTAGGAGAAGAGGTGGGACTAGGTGTACATTCCATAGGAGAGGATGTAACACCCTCCTCAGATTCTTTCTTTGAATGTTGCCTAGTTAAAACCACAAGATAGAAAATACAAGCAAAAATAAAACAAAAAAATTAAAAAAATCATTTTAAATTATATTGTTTTATTTATATATAAAAGACACACAAACTAAAATCATTCTAAAAAAAATTCTCTTTTAACTTTAAGATGTGAAAGGAAATATAGAAAAAGAAAAGATAATGAAGGTCTTAAGAAATGGTAATCTAAGGATGGTTTTAGGTATTTTTGTTTTGGTGCTCAAAGGAAATGTGTATTGGTATTTGTACATGGATTGATACTTGGGGATTGCTCCCCTCACGTCATAATCCCATAGCTAGTGTGGTTGCTTAGCCAAAATATACCAATGGCCCAAAGACTATACTCAGCTAGAGAACTAAGTTCATCCTCCCTTTAGTTGTGAAATCCAAGTGGGATCACTGGGAAAAAGGTTACCATAAGGTGATGAAATCCTCATTAGTTTCCTTATGTCAAGTTTTTAGATGTGTTAATTGATATTGTGATTTGGTTTGTGTGTGGATAAAGCGATACCTATAATAGATTTATGCCTAGATTATTCTATGTGAAAGAATATAAATAGGAAAGATAAATTCTATTTAACTTAACTTTTAAGAAAAAGAAATAAAATGAAATCCTAATGTTATTTTTGGATGAATGCACACAAAGAAAGGGAAAGAGAGAAAATTTAATGATTTTGAATTTAACAAAGAAAAATGAGACCTATGGTCCCACCAAGCATGCATGAATGTTTTAGTATTTTTTTTCATTTTCAATATAATCTAATTAACTACTAAAAACAAAGTAAATGTAAGGTTTATAATTACTTGGATATGAAGGTTGGTTTCACACCATTGATCAAGCTTGTGGGAACTCCTTTTTG
>JARHVA010008336.1:262500-509750 GCA_037957365.1 Torreya grandis
CTCTCTAGAATTGTGGGTTTTTGGGATGATGATTCATAGTATCATCCTACTATCCTTCTATCACAACACCAACCATACCATATACAATCTAATGTCACTCTCAAGTTAGAGAGATGATGACACATGGATTCTTCCAAAACACTCATAAAAATTCATAAAATTTACTAAGGAAAAAGGTTGTGAAAAGACCCATCTATGAGGTAACTAAGGAAAAGTCTAAGAAAACAAATTTATCCAATGAGAACAACTTGACTTAAGGGAAAATCCTAAATCTAACTAATGAAAAGTTTGAAAATAAATTAGAAGATTAACAAGGCAATTAAATACTAATTATTCTATTATTTTGTGTATAATAACTTGACCAAGATATAATTTAATACTTAATATAAATGAAAAAAACATATAAGGAAATAATATGAAGTTGATCGACTGACAGAACAAGTTTGATTCAAAATCAAAGAATCAAAAATAAACCAATACTCTATCTTGTTTAGTCCAAAACCTTAGATATAATATAGTTCCAACGTTAAACAAAATAACATAAATAATGTACTCAACATCAAAAATAACTAACATTAACATTAATATTTTACGAGGGAATTGAGGCTCAAATTATCTCTCAACACTAAACTAATATTCTCATTGGTTTAGTCGACTAAATAGATAATTTCCAAGCAAGCTCAATCTAAAATCCTATTGATTTGCTCAATAGAAGATAAAACATTAAGGATGAATATAGAGACCCAATATATTATACCAATATAAGATAGTGATTTAAATTTTAAACCAAGTTTATGAACACAAAGTTAAGTAAATGTCTTATAATCTTCCTCTATCATTAGCTAAATTATTGTAAGGATTTCTAGTGTTAACCCACTCAGTTATCTTGCATTATTAAATCTTAGCCCAAGAGCCATGTTTTATTGTAATTTTACTTTTTATATAAGAGGGTCATGATAAAGGAAAAATCTAAGGTATAAACATTAATCAATGCTTTAATTTATAACCTTTCCATAAAGCATGTATTTATCAAAATATTTAATACTCAGATTATATGGTCCTATTAAGCATTTAATCTTCCTAGTAATCACTCAGCCATTTATTTGAGATCATATCATTTATGATAATCTTAGTATATGATATAAATTTTAATAGAATACATGAGAAGGCATAAATCTCATCTCTTAGGCTAATTATCCATAAGTTTTGTCAAATAAAAGCATATTCACCATTTTATTAAAATAGCCATATAGGCTTAAAAGTTTCTTCCTATATGAAAAATTCATTCTAGGTAGATCTACACTCAAGGCCTATTGAGGTCCTCAATATAATTCTTTATAATAGTTTTAAAATATTATATATTTCTTAGATTGAAACTTAGCAAAGGTTAGCCTACCAAATCTATACTACCTGTGCATAGGCAAAATCATGAATGGATTTACATAACCAAATTCATACTAGCAGAACACAAGTTATTTTTATTATCAAAGTCATGGGTAGGCTACTTACTTTCCCTTATACTTAGTATATCCTTTATTTAATTATATATAAAAAGTAACATAATTATAAGAAACTCAAAATGTAATGTACAAGCATTCACATGATCATCAACATATTGACATTAATATGCTTATATATTGAGTCCAAGCTCAATCATGAATGTGCAACCCTCCACAAGGATTCCATTTTCACCAAGGATTCATCACAAGGAGGTATATTAATCCTATATACTAAATATATTATAAAATATTTATTTATAGTAATAACCATAATATTCAATTCGTAAAATCTATAATTATAGTTTCAATCACATGAGCCACAATCAACGATTAATACATAAATACAATAAATTTAGATGATAAAAATTAATCCTTGTCTTTTATCTAGTTTTATAAGGTATAAAAACTCAAGTAGATTGTATATAATAACAATATACTCTTCAATCCAAGTGAAACTTTGGCCAATAGAAGGTGGGTTGACCTCCTAACCTTTTTATATCATCAAGTGTATATTATAGGAACCACCAAGTAGAATTCCCATATACATGCATGTTCATATCATGGTGTAAGGTAAGTAAAGGAAAAATAGAGTCAATATGTCTTGGGGTTAATGATATATTTACTCACAAGTGATAATACAAACATATCTAAGTTATGAGGTTACCAAACTCAAATATATTTTCAACAAGTAAAAAACAAAAATGAGAAAACACAAGGATAACACCTATCAATAATACAACCACTAAGATATATTATATAATCAATCATGAGAGGACTTAAACAACCTACCATCATGTGCAACAAGAGGGACCTACCCCTTCCTCCATCATGAATAATGTGAACTTTCAAGGCATTGAAATTATTACACAATGAAACCATAATATCCAAGTAAGTATAAATACAACATTCTAAACTATCATGCAGGAATATCTCAACTCTAAACTTCCACACAAGGGGTAATAAAACTATGGGTAACCCAAGCACAACCATAGGAAAATAATGAAGAAAATAAGTAATCTAATTGCCTTAATCCTCTTGAACATAAAAAATAAATAAATAATCACATAGACTTCATTTAATCAAATAGTAAGATATTCAAGTCAATAGGATACCTACCAAACAATCTAAACCCTTCTCTAGGCTCTTTTTTTTGTTTCCCTTCTATTCTTGCTTTGTTCCTAAGGTGATAAGAAATGTAAAAAGTATCAAACCCTTTTCTCATAAATATACCTTCCTTAAATAGGTGTTTTTTCCTTCTTAAATCCCAATTAGAATGTGTTAAGTTTTCTTTCTTCCCTTGGATTGACTAACCACTTATTCTAGCCAACCCATGCCTTCATAATGGGTGTTTTTTATTAGTCCATAATGGTACATGGCCATTCGCATAGAGTAATATGGTTGATTATAAGATCAACCCAATGATTCTTATTGGTTTAAGGCAAAGAAAAATTAATTGATAACCTACAAGATATCTCTAGATAATTCAAACATTGGTCTACTTAATCTCATGCATTAAAGATGATAAGAAAAAGGGTGGTTCGACCAACCTAATAGTGATCACAACCACTATGACACACCAAGTTTTAAAGGAAAGTACAAATGGTATAAATGGAATTAAAATTGGATCAGTTAAGGTTTAGATAAGATTTGTGTCAAAGATAGGATCACACATGATAGAATGATGCCTAGGGTAGTCCTTAATCCTTCATTGATAATGACATGTTCTTGTACACTTATTGCACCCATGAAATCCATTATCCTAATAGCTAAAGATTATAATTATAACATGATAGATCATTTAATTATCAATTTTATTAAGGGATATTCTTATAACACCTTAATGCATATGTAATTTCAATTACAGTATAAGGTAATAATTTATGCATTGTTAAACTAGAATTTACCATGTGCATAATACTCTTACCTTCATATTCAACACCACTAAATGAGTATAACCATTAGTTTATCATAGTCATAATATTTTACCAATAGGGTCCTTACATAAGGCCCCATTACTATAATAATAATATCATCCATCTAACCTTGATGAAGAGGAGTAGATGCAACAATAAATGTCATTGTCTAGAGTGGAGGAAACTATTAGGCAACAAGAAGAAGATATTTCCTTCTTCATTCAAATCATCAAAGGTAAGAAAGAGGTTATTTTATATTTACAACAAGATTTTCAAGATAATAAGATTTAATCCATTAATAAATATAATGAGATTGCTCAATTGAAGGAAATGATACTAGAAACTCCCTTAAAAACTCCTCTAACCCAACTAATGCATGGTGTGTAAACTCAATTGGTATCTTGTAACATTATGGATACTTGAGAATAAATATGTGAAATACTAAAGGAAGTTAGGATATAAAATAAAAATCTAAAAGGGTAACTTTAGAAAGAGAGAGAACAAAAATGAATAGTTGAATCTATGTTATAAATAGCCTATGAAATAGGAGAAAAACTCTTTTCATATAGAAGACATGCCCCTAGGTATGGTTTCTTCTTACAAGATAAATGTTATAGATATAAATTTTTGAGGATATCATATGGATTACTTCATGATTTTGAGGATGGAAATTAATTTGTGGAGACCTATTATTCAATCTCCCTTGATAAATATAATCTATTGTGAAATTTTTTGTGTAACTTCCATCTAGAGCATATTTCATCATTCTTAATCAATTTATTTATAGAATAAATTTAGATTGGGGCTTAAATATCTAATTTTCAAATTCAAATTTCTTGGAATGAGAGGGCAAGGGAATATTTTATGTAAATAAAAAAATTTGGGGTCTTTATAAGGCCTGAATTCCCTAATAAATAAAAACCTATTCCCCTTTTCCAAAATATTTTATATAATCCAAGGGTTATATATCATTATCCGAACAATATGCATAAATTCATTATTATTTTTTATGGATATACTTAGAATAATTTCACTAAATCCCTTGATACATTGACAAGAGATGGGATACTTTAAGTATTCTTTTGAAAATAAAAGAGGTAATTTATCCTATTAATCTTAGTTGGTTTTTTACAAGGTCTAGAGCTACGATAGAAATCATACATGACTTTGGACATGCATATGGATGGGTATGGATTGGTATGAGGTATAAACCTCCATTGATGCTTAATCCTATGTCTCCATGGAGAAACACAACACCTGAAGGACTACATAAATTTGAGAGATGGAGGGATTAGGTGAAAGAATTTAAAAATCATGCCAATCCATAATAATCAAGATGGTAAACATACTATGGCACCTATGAATCTCACTAAAAAAATGGAAAATATAGTTCTTTATAGAGATCAAAGGAGACCTATCTTGAAATAGGACTTGAAAGAAGTAAAGTATGGAGAAGATGATTTTTTCATGATAGGGCTCATTATATCTAAGTAATAACATCCTTTTTTTCATAATAACCTTCCTTTAATTGGATTTGGATTATAATAATATGACTCTTTAATTTAAAGTATATAATGATTTATTTATCTTGATTGTATTGTATAAGTCATTATAATCTATTTTGACCACTATGTTCTAATAATTACCTAGAAAAGACATAAGTTTTAAATGTATATGTCATAATTATGTACTATATTAAAGATTAGACATTTTTGGCAATCAAATAAATAACAAGGACCAATTTTTAAGAACTCTATATCTCTAAATATTTTACTGGATAGCTTATCATATTTTTTGTTTAGCTCCAGAGGTCCCTAGATTAGCTATGAAAAGTCACCAGTCTGGCTCAAGAAATCACCAATGTAGCTCTAGAGATTTCTAGTCAGCTTGCATGATCACTATAAGGAAATAAATGCTTTATATGTATATGTACATATGAGAGATAATGAAGTTTAAGACATTTTTAGAAACACTTTGAATTTTAAATATATAATTTCTAGAAATTTTATATCTATATATAATAACAATATTTATAGAAGTTTATTAAAAAGTGATTATGAATACTATGTGTTACTCTGGTGACTATAAAAGATTCTAATGGTAATAATTACCAAGGGTGTGTAACCCATTCACTAGAAACATACATGAAATCATGCAAGAACCATAATCCAACACTTTCCCCTTATTTTCCTATGAATGTGGAAATGATGTTGTTATAAAATAAAATAATATCTTAGTTAAGATATCATATTTTTAGTTTTTAATTTTTTTTTTAAAGAGTTATTGTAATTATTGTTATATATAAACACCATCCTTTTTATGATATTTGGCTTAGATAATTAAGGATTGATTAGTTTGAATATTACCATTTCTAGTATTGTAAGAAAATTTCCATATTAATGAGAAGTTAAGTTCATGAATTATTTCCAAGATTAAGATTGTTTAATCATATTATAGAGAGGATAAAGGGCTCAATCATCCAAATAATAAGGATTTATTTTATATTTATATTTTTTTTAATCATTATTATGTGTTCTAGTTTTATTATCCATTTTTATGCAAAGTAATGTTTTTTGTGTTTGACCTATAGGTTGTTTGTGAGCGTGTACTTACCTTCAATAAATTAATTTCAAGAATTTAAATTTAAATCAATTAATTTTTGAAAATTTATTTTATATAAAACTATATTAAAATAATGTGCTTTAATTTCATGAAATTACATTCCCTAAAAAGTAGATGAAAGAGGGTGCTTTATATTCATGTAATTTGAACTCCATCAAACTAGATTATCAGTGTCCAATTTAAATTAATTAAGAAGTTTGTTTGCTTTCATAAGAAATTATATCATATTTTAATTTAAGTAAAGTATATTATAAATAAATTAATTAAATTGTCCACAAATAACCCCCAAAATAATATTGTTAGTTATAAACCTTCGCTATCTTACTGCAGACAATTGTTGGATACTGCCTAGATTGATGTGACATATATAAAATAAATTAAGAGGAAAAAAACCCTCATAAACCATATCATAATAAAAATTAATGATAAAATTTAATTATATATATATATATATAATTTATATCACACTAAATATATGATCTTTATTTAGAATATCTCCTATTTTGTCTCATGGTAAATTGAAGGTCCATTGGGTTGTGGTAGGTTAGTAGATTGAGGTAGGAGGTTTCATTTTATTTTATCATTTTAAATTCTAGTGACACCAATAATGTCACACAATTAACTAATATTTTTAGTATATCAATGGCTCTATAAGGGGTCCTAAGGAGTGGGGAACATATTGTGGGAAGGTTAGATCCTTTTTTTCATGCATATAGCCTTCATGAGATGATATATGTACTTTAATTTTTATCCCAGTATTTTTATTTTCTAGTCAGGAGTATCTTATGTACTTGATGTCAATAGTTCTATACTTCTCTCACTTTTTTAGTGTGTCTCACTCCCACTAAGTATGTTCACATCACCCATGTGACACCTCACATTCCTTATATACATCAAATTATTCCCACTAAATCCTTGTTAAATATCAATTTTAGGCAATCACATCCTTGATCACACTTCTAATATGTTTGTTAATTACATTTTAAGAACCTGGTTAGGTCCAAACCTTCCTCACAAACACACTTTGATACCTCTTTTTTCTATCCATTATTTCATCTACTAGTTCTTTGGTTTATTTTCACTATTTTCACCACCTAGGGTCCATACTTATGCTAGTTGGATTTATTTTTGAGTTAAATTTTAATATCTTGGATAGGACTAAGTCTTCTTGAAAAACACCCATACATCATTTTTTTTCATGCCATCTCATTATCATCTTGTTCATGTCATTAAGTAGTTGTGATTTCCTACATCACATTCTAAAGCAATCACTGACATCTGAGTTGTCATTATTTAGAGTTTTTTTCTTGTCATTCATGATTTTATTTTCACATAATTACATGTTATTTATGTTTGACTTAACTTGTTTGTATTACATTTGCATTCAAATTTACATCACTATATGTTTTTTGCATGTTTGTTTGACATGATATTAAATTTTATTTACTTACATATATATGTTTTGAGTTTCTCATTCATTGATATTTAATTTAATTTTTTTTACCTATCTTCTCTTTTTTACTATGTTTTACATTCATTTTCATTATTTACTTCATTATTTTTCACATCTTTTATTTGTCAATTTTATATCTACATAATATTTTTCATTTCCTTTTTTGTTTTATTTTTATTTTTCATTTTTGACCATGCATATACTCAAATTTTATATAAAAGACAAAAAATACATATATCATAACATTTTCCCATAGAATGATAAAAATTAATATGTGCCAGAAAGAAAATAAATCCATAGATAACACCAATGAGTCATAATATATATATATATATATATATATAAATGGATGAAAAAATTTATACATAAAAATGATACATAATTATACAACATCAACTCGAAGGATGGGGCTTACCCTGTCCATCAGGGAGGGGGATGACACACTTCCCATATATGCATGTCTAGACTATCCCTTATGTATATTCTATTTTAATTTTATGTACATGAATAAAATAATTGTACCTATCCTTTTATTTTGTCCACTTGTGCCTATAGCCTCAACACATGTCCTACTTTATCCATGTATGAGACCCTATCTTGGGATAACTCATGCTAGGTTTCCACTTTTCCTTATCTAATCCTAGGTGGTAAATTAGTTTGAACCATAGCCTAATGTCATCTACAAAACTCCCACATATATTATCAAACCAATTAGAACCAACCAACATGTGCTCTATTCAATAATGCCATAAGATCTTGCATCGTAGTGATTTCATGCTAAAGAAGCATGGGGTCTAAAATCTCGAGGTGGGTATCTTCCACTAGAATCCTACAATGAAATTAATATTCCAACACCAAACCTATAAAATGCAAACCAAGATGACATTAGATCTCACATATATATCATAATCAATAGCCTATCTATCATTAGTACCCAACATGTATATATCTACCTCTAGGAAATGAAAGTTATAAAATTTACACGTTTACCTACCCACAATAGTGCCATCTCCATAGAATCCTATCAAATGAATTAATTAATTAATTTGATGTAGTGAGAAACACCTATATCTAATTGAATGATTGAATCTATATTGAACATGACACCCTATGTGGTTTTTACTTTATCATCCAATTATCAGTTGACTGTGTAGTAGGATTTGTCCATTATTGTTGAGGCACCACCACTAGTTATCATCTAACTCAATCTTTTTATGTTAGTCATTATAATATATATCATTGTATCACTACGTTATTTCCATGAGACCACACCACATGTACCTAAACTAGTATTCCTCTCCCTCCCACACTATTCTACTCTCTATGATTACAAGCCTAAAACATTGGGACCACCAAATGAGTTTCCAAGTATTCATGTTTGAAGTGTCATAGAATTCAATCACATGGATGATGACCCACCCATTAGGTGTAGTAACCCATGATAAACCCTCATCCTTGTGCCTATAATGTAATTAGCCATAAAGGCCATGTATCCATAGTAATCTAATATTATTTTCATATGATATGATCCTTCTACACAACCTATCACATTATAATGTGTGTAACCACTCACACCATATGATCATGTGCCCATATCCTCAGTCATAGTAGGGTTTCATCTATCACATAAGGTAACCTAATTTTCTTGTACATAGGTAAATTCTCATGTATTTACATACCAAATAGAATAATTAGTCCCATAATCTATTGGCCTTTATTCAAAATCTCATAGAAGTTATGAAACAATTACACCTAACCTTAGATCATATATTTTATCCTTCTATAGCATTGAGTAACACAAATATATAATGTATGATAAATCAAACTCATTCAACTTATTATAGATCACACATGTTTTAAAAATCCTAATCAAATCCCTTTTAAATGCTTAGAACATCTGATACTTAGACATCAAATAATTGTACGACCAAAACACATTGATGATACCTGTAAGATACATTTTCCCACTAAGATAAGTCTTTCCTCTTGTTGGAAATTTAATTAACTAGATCCTAAACTGAAGTCATTAATGTTTCCTTATTATCTCCCTAATCCATCATATTATGTAATAAATGAGCCCTATATTCTCACTTGAGACATAGAGAGAATATCTATGATAGTTTGGGAGTAGTTATGTATAATGGTGGTTCACTTGGTACAAAATGGGGTGTCTAAGTGTGCTTACGGAGAAACCTTCAAATTTAGTGATGGCCTCAATGGGCATGAGACTCAAGGGAAAAGGGTTGCGTTATTTATATAAATTAAATAAAATTAGTAAAATAAATTTATCCAATAACATTCATTCATTAGACTTGAAACAACAAGGAACAAATTTTTTAATCAACATCAATCATTACTTTAGGGATTATACTTGATGAGTGTCGTTTAACCCTTCATTTGATCAATCTTTCAAATTGATGTCTATCAAACTAGGGCTGATGTGTAAAGATATCTACATTAAGGTTTATGGTGGTAGATCTATAATTTGGTCTTGGGGAGATTTTGATGATTCTAATCTAACTTTCACCATTGAAAGAATTCTTATAAGTTAATTACTTAACACACTTAACGAAAGAAGAAATTAACCATTACACTAACTGATTCAATCCTTTTCTTGAAATTAAAGCACCCTTATTCTACTTCACACTTTCTTAGAAATGTAAATCTATCTAAGTCACACTTGCATAGAAATTTAAATCTATCTAATTCACACTTGCATGGAAATGTAAACATTCAGCTGGAGAGATAATTCTAAGCTAACTAACTCCTGTGTAGTAAATCAAAAGAAACACTAAGACTAAGTCACACTTGTTTTGAAAGAAGATAGCTATTAGAATGTAAATATTTGAATTTGAATTACTAATATTTGAAAGTATTTAAGATATTATGATTATCTAGTAATGAAAAATTAATTCAACATAAATATACCATAAAAAAAAAATTGGTTCTAAGGAGAGTGGGCACTTTCTCTTCTTAGAGTCAAGAATGAACTTTACTCAATACTAAAAGCTGGAATGATATGTCATTAATTAATAGAAATATAGAAAATTTAAAGTATATCCAAAATTATAAGTGTAATAGTTATTCATCTCCTTTTTAGACAAAAGATTTACATATTTATGCTAATACAATAAGACTAAAACTAGTATGTAGGAAAATAGGACTTCTTAGTCAATCCATTCATCCTCAAAATAGGATATTTGGATTGATCAAGATCTTAAAAATCTATTTGCCCTGATAAGATAGTTATATTATCCCTATAATAGTTTTAAGCTCCAAATATATTTTAAAAATATCAAGATTGAATAGCAGTCAAGTATTTCATTAATGTGATTCCAGCTGGAGTAATCTTCCTATTTAGAACATCTACAAACTCTTTTGCTTCTCATATTTTAGATGTATATATTACATATATTCGAGACTAATAGAGTCCATATATCTTGGATTGGTAGAGTCCATAGATTCTAGACTGGTAGAGTCCATAGATTCTAGACTGGTAGAGTTTGTAGATTCTAGACTATCAATGTCCATATATCCTAGACTGGTTGAGTTTTTAGCTTTAAAAATTAAATTCAACATTGGAACTTCTCAAAAATGCTATTTTTCCATATTTCTTGTGTATTCATCAAAACTAGAACACTAAAACATGCTACTTTTTAGGTATAAATGAAAAAATGGTAACTCAAGCTTTAGTTTGACATAAATGAGATAAAGTAGCTATTTTCCATGCAATAGTTAGCTAAAGGTTTATCATTTACATAAGATTATGTACTTAGAGAGATGAAATGAAGTAAATTCCATGTCAATAATGAGCTATATTTTGGGTTCATCATCTCCCCCAGACTTTACCTTTTACAAGTCCCATTACAAACATTTAACTAGCTTCATTGGTTCTTGGTCTATTTTCCATGCCCTTACTGAGATCATACTCATAAATTTCATCTTTGATATGCTAATTTGTATTGTTTGTAAACCTTTATATGTTTGAACCATTATTTTACATATGTTAAACCCTTCATCAGATTATGGTGCCCAATTTTCCATCTAATAATTGGTATGATAAATAATGGAGGTCCATACCTCATTCCAATCCATGCTTTCTCTCCTCTAGAGTTTATTACTTCTATAATTTCTTTACGAATTGATTCATCTCTTCTTTTACTCCACCTTAGATTGTTAGGAGACATAACTTCTCATCTTTTGAGAGATACTAATAATTGGTCCCATATTTTCACACTAGAAACAATATTTAAATCAAATCTTTATCTTACAAATAGGTCATATTAAAGAATATAGTTATACAAAGCTTCCAAATAGTGATTTTTGATGACATTATTTAAACAAGCTCCCTTGAAATTATAGTCAATCAATCTCAGAATGGAGAAGGTTGGTTTGATACATAACCCTATAGTTTTAATATGATCTATATATTCCTTAAATCTATTTTTCCATGCCAACTAATTCTTGAAAGTGGAATGAAGTGCTCTCAACTGAACTTCTCCTACATGTAAATTTATCAAAAATATATTATGTTCATGATATCCTATTATCAAATCATGCATATAAAATTCGTAGAGGAGATCTTGAGTATCAAACCTAGAACTATAAAATATTTCCAAAAATGTAGATGAATCTATAATCTTATAAGGAAGATGGTAGGATATCTTAATAATTTTCCATCTATAGAATTGTTCAAATAGGAATAGATTATATGCAAGAGCTAGACTTATACAAGCCAAAAGAGTCTCTCCTAATTTATAAGCATTTTGTAAGTCTTCCTCTAAAGTCTAAGTTTTAGTTTCTAATATTTGTTTTTCATTTTCCAATTTCTTATTGGTAATGAATAAAACTTATTCTTCTATTTGATTGATTAATATTCCTCTTGAGCTTGATGTAACATTTCTAATGGAGGAATATATAGATAACTGGTCTGACATCCTTGATCAACAAATGTTTTTAGAGAAGAGGAAGGCTAACTATCCTTAACATAAAATGTCTAATAATAATTCAATAGTTTCTATTTTAACCTTTTATTAGCTTTCTCAATACTATTTGTATATGTCCATGAATTGACTTCTTCCTCCTCTTTTTTTCTATTATTTCTTCTAGTTATTAACTTTCAAAGCAAAATTCAAAGATGGTGTTTCTAATTTTTGTACTAACATAGAGTTGCACTGATCTATACTATATAGTTGGATGAGTAGATTTACAATATTTGATACTTATTACTAAATCAAGTTTTGGGCTTTAGAAAGTTCCATGGTTAGCTACATGATAGGATCCTTGGGAATGGATGGTTCTCCTTCTTCAAATGTATATAGAGATTTACCTTTCTCTAATAGAACTTTAATTTGATCATTTTATTCTCCTATTGAATTACCTTGGTCATATTATGGTTCCCTTATTGGACAGCTTTCTAATTCCTCCAATTGTTGCATGGTTGAGCTCCTAGTAGGTTCCTCTATAGGAACTTCTATAGGTATTCTTTTTGTTTATTATTCTACTATTTTGAAGGTTCAGATAGCTGTTGAAGGCTATACAAGGTATGAATTGCTTCTTATTCATCTTCATCCAAAAGAATCAATCTTCTTCTTTTAGTCTTGAGGGCCATACTTGATCCTTATTTTTCTATAGGAGTCAAGCCTTTCTTAGGTCCTATTGAGACAACAATGTTTATTTTTATTTTCCTTCTTCCTAGGTAGAGGACTAGTTGCTCAACTAGTTCCTGAGGTTCTTGTGGATGCTCTATAATAATGAGGGTTTGAGCAACTTGAGATCTGGTAACCCTTCCTGAAGAGGGAGGAGTTTTCTAAATAGCTATAGGCTATTTTGGTTTTTTATTTGAGCTAACTTTATTGGTAGCCATAATGGTTGTAAGAGATTACTTTTATGACTAGATTGAACATGATGTTCTAGCTTCTTCTTGAACAAGTAGGGCTAGAATTTGTTGAATGAGCCTATTTTTAAAGGTTTCCCAAACCTTTTTCCCCTGTTGTAAGAAATGGTGTTGAATAATAAGGTGAATGAGGCCATGATGCCTAGGGGAAGAATTAGGGGTTATGGTCATCACTTGGAGGTGACCATATAATAAATATGGAAGGTTAATTTTACATTGGGGATTTTCCCTTCCATACTTAATATGTATTAAACTATTCATAGCTTCTCCTCCCAAAAGACTACATTTCCCCTCACATGTGATATACTTAATTACCCATAATGTTACATATTTCCATGGCTCTGAAAGAAAATATCTATGGATACCCTTAGCATTCCCTTTTGAATTAATCAAACATACAACTCTAATACATTCATTTCCATTGAATTGAGCAATCATGTCATTAAATGGAATTCTTCATGTGACTTTCATTCCTTCATATGGGATTTCTATGATTTCACTAATAGTCTGACTAAACACTGGAATAATTACTCCCTCCATAATAGAAAAATCAAGAGTAACATTTTTCATGAATTCTCTTACCAGTATCTCATGGAAGCCCTAAATATTTAGGATGAATGATAACTAGCCATTCACCTCAAACACTATAATAGAAGCCCTATCATTGAGTAATTTGGTCACCTTTTTTTATTTATGACCTTGTATTTTTCCCCATTCCTTCCAAATTGTCATTGATTATGGAGAAAATTTCCAAATTGAACCAGGGTTTGCACTATTTTCCTTTGGGATTCATAGAGAAAGGTTTCTGATGCAGTTTGTAGAGACTAGTAACTTTTGCAGGCATGTTATGTGTATAAAGTTAACTCATTATGAGTTGGTGAGAGTATAATAATTATTTTGCATGGTATTTGGCTTCACTTAATATCTACGAAGTGAGACTACTAACTGTTGAGGTGGCATGAACACTATTATGCCCATTTGAATGATGGTATGGCATGGTGGTAGTTTTATTGCTCGTATGGATGGAATAGTTACTGCTTCCACCATTGTAGGTATTTGTTATGTCTAATTAGTAATGATTAGAATCACTTTAATTCAATGTTTTTTTGAAATTATGTCATAATGTCCCATCATAATGATAATGATGTAATAAATTACATTGGATACATGTATCCATTATGACGTGTTTCCTTATCCCTTTCTTTTGCATGCTATGATTATTCCTCTCTTTTAGGGGATAGATGATTATCTAATTATGGTTTTTAATCTCTATAGGATTTTATTATTTAAATTAAAAGACTTCTAGTTCACTAAAACATGAATAAATAAAACTTATAACTCATTTATTCTTACCTTAGATCTTGTTATTCTCTTGCCATTTGTCCTATACAAGTAAATTTACATGAATTAGTCAGCATACTTCAAAATAAAAATTTGATGTTTCATTGCATGAGGAAATCAATCAAGATTTCATGATAAAAAAAATTCCCCTTGACAAACAATTACTGGTTTTCTAGTCAAGGCCCTTTTTGGCAATGCATAACCAACCAACAAGCTGGTTTTATAGCTATGCATTGTCAATAGCATCCCCAAAAGGATTTTCACTATTGATTTTTTTTCTAATTTCTAATTTCTAATTTCTAATTTTTAATTTATTTTATTCGAATGGAGATCAACCATTAAATAACAAGTTCCCTAGAGGAAACTAATTCCTCCAATAAACTATTTAACTTTTCATTTTTTATATGAATTCATCTTTACTAAGAGGTTTCTGATAAAGTTTTAGTCTATGCCCATTGACCAGAATAGTTCTTCTATTGTCATCAATGGGTATCAACTTGATATAACCATTTTCAAAGACTTCCTTTATTCAATATGATCTTAACCACCTTGTCTATAGTTTACCTTTGAATTGTTGAAATTTTGAGTCAAACAATAATGTCCATTCTTCTTTCTAAAACTTTCATTATTTGATGTGTGAGTCATGCCAAATTTTCCTCTAATTTTATACCAATTTAGTCCTTTGTACTACTTCAATTCTCATTTCATCAAGTTGATTGAGTTGCATGAGTCTCTCCTTCTGTACTTTTTCTAATTCAATTCCTACTTCTAATGTTGTTTTCAATGTTTGTAATTCAAATTCAATAGAGAATAAGGGTCTCTTACCATAAACTAGCTTGTAAGGAGAAAACCAGTAGTTATTTTTTAAGTGGTATTATAGGCCCAAACTACTTTTGGTACTTTATCTATCTAATATTTTCTATTGATACTAAAAATCTTGGTTAGAATGGTTTCCAATTATCTATTAGTGATTTCAACCTATCCATTATCTTGTGGGTGCTATGGAGAAGATTTCTTATGCTACACTTGATATACTTTCATGAAGTACTTTATCATGTTTTACATGAATGAGGGTCCTTGATCTAAGACTATTTCCCTTAGAGCACAAACTCTCTACATAATTATAAAATATAGGAAATCTACTACAACTTATTCTCAAGCATGTGTTAAAACTTCAACTTCTACCCATTTGATAACATAGTTTGTGTAGAATAATAGATATTCCTTTCTTTTAGATAGGGGATCCACAATTCCTACAAAGTTAATTCCCCATTTTTCAAATTGTTCTAAAACTAGATGAAGATGGAGAGGCATCTTAGTTGAAAGAGTGGGTTGTCCCATTCTTTGACATTCATCACATTATCTGACATATCTATTTACTTGTCTATGAAGGGAAGGCCAGTAGTAGCTTACTCTTAGGATTTTGTGTATAGTCCTTTGAGTTGAGTAATTTCCTCCTCTTATTTCATCATGATAAGCTCTAGTAATGTCATAGGATTTACTATTGGTTACACACCTACAAAACACATGATCAAGTCCAAATTTAAATAACATTCCATTAATCCATTTAGAAGAACTTTCTCTGATTAAATGTTTTCTTTGATTTCTTGAGAAATACAAAGGAAACTTCCCTGTAGCAAGGTAATTAGCTATATTAACAATTTATGGAGATTCTATTGAAATAAAAAATAGTTGTTCATCTATAAAATCATCCTCCACTAGTTCTTCTTCACCTAAAGTGTCAAGTCTAGACAAGAAATCAAAAACCACATTAAATATTAATAGTTTATCTATAATATTTATATCAAATTCATATAAAAGTAATAGCCATCTGATAATCCTTCCTCCCACTATTGGTTTGTTGATAAGGTATCTAATAGTTGAATGGTCTATATAGATAAACACCTTATAACCTATTATATAGTATTAGAATTTATTTATTACATAGACTACAACAAGGAAATCTGTTTTCAGTTATGGTGTAGTTTTTTTCAATAGGTGTCATATTTTTGTTGATATAATAGATTACATGCATGTGATCATTCTCATCTTTTTATCCCAAGAATGTAGCCATTACTATGTTGGAAGCATATGCATATATAAAAAGGTTGTGTCCAATCTGGTCCTCTTAATATTTGGGTAATACTAAGCTTGGTTTTGATTGTTTGAAAATCTTGTTGGAAATTAGCACTCCATACAAACACAATGTCCTTTGTGAGTGAGGCAAACATAGGAGCATCTATTTTATTGAAGTTGTCTATAAAACATCTATAATAGCTAGCATGTCATAATAAAATTTTAACCTCTATTTTTGTATGTGAAATGGGTAGGTTGGAGGTTATCTCAACTTTATTGAGATCCACCTAAATGCCTTTTGTAGAAATGTGATGTCCTAGCACTATTCCTTGATCCATCATCAATAATAATTTTTCATGACTTAATGATAATTGATGTTCTTCACATCTTGTGAAAAATGTTTCCAAATTAGTAAGATATTCTTCATAGGTTTCTCCATGGACAATGAAATCATCCATGTAAACCTTCACACAGTCATTAGTGAGGTCAAAAAATATTGTTAGGGATGTTCTTTGAAAGGTTACAAGAGCAACACAAAGTCCAAATGGAAGTACTCAATAGGAAAATGTTCCCAAAGGATAGGTGAATTTTTTTTATCTTTATCTTCAACAACTACCATTATTTGGCTACATCCACTAAACCCATATATAAAAGATAAATATTTTTTCCTTGCCAAATTATCCAGAACTTGGTAAATGAAAGGCAAGGAAAATAATCTCTTAAAGTGGCTTTGTTCAATTCTATATAATCTACACATACATTAAATTTCCCATTATTTTTAGGTAAAATTACCAATGGTGAAACCCACTAGTTATCAAAAATGGGGTAAATAAATCCTACATCTTACAATTTTTGAATTTTTTATTTGACTATGTCTTTCAATACTGGATTTATTCTTCTTTGTAGTTGTCTTACTAATTTTATTGATCATAAGTAGATATGATGTGTACATAAAATTAGTTGAATTCCACTCATATAAGTGTAATCCCAAGCAAAATCCTTGGTGTGTCATTTTAAGACTTAAAAAAGTTGATCCTCATTGTCATTTGTTAGCCAGCTATTAATGTTCAAGACTTTTCCTGGTAACACCATGAGAGGTTTAGTGCCCAGATGATTAGGTTCCACTTACTTAAATTCACTCATTAATTAATTCAAAGGACATGGTTGAGGAAGTAGCATATTTATTTTAGTTACATTTTCAACAAATCCTTTTCCAGGATGAATACCTCTTGCTAATGGGCAATGAAATACACTCAATAAATGGGTCTATTATGTTTATGCCCAATTCCAAATATTTGCTTGAATCAGCCTATGATCATATGATGAAGAATAAGTAGAAAGTTTGAGATAATATGTCCCAAGAAATTCTAGAGAGTCTATATATTTTGGACTAAATAGTCCACAAATTCTGGATTGGCTAAGTTCATAGATTATGGACTGGTAGAGTCCATAGATTTTGGACTGATAGAGATTTTTTTTGAATGGTCATGTTATTCATAACCTTAGATTACTTCTTCATTAAAATCTTCTAAATGATATTTAACTTTAATTTTATCCAAATATGAAAAGTCATTTGTTATATTGTTTGGCTTATCCACCCAAAGTTTTTCTATGTGGTTAATTGATGGTTTTGTAGGAAGATACAAATAAATGTTTTTTGATTTTAAATCATTAGAAATGGTCATGTCTCTTGACCTAAAATCAATTAGTGCTATCATAGTAGCTAGCCATGGTCTTCCTAGGATTAGGGGATATCATAAATTCTAGGTTTTGGGCTACATCACCATAAAATCAACTAGATACTCCCAAGATTTAACAAGTACCACAACATTCTCTATAGTTCTTTTTGGTTAACCAAAGATTGTTCTACCATTTGAAGCATGGTAGTGGTAGGTTACATTCCCATTAGGGATAGTATTTGGATATTATTAGTTGTCATGATGTTGATTATTTCCCCTAAATCCACTAAAACATTTGGAATTTCCTTTCCTTCTATTGTGACTATTATGATAGGACTACCTAGGTTTGCACACTTGGGTATTAAGACTTTTCCTATTAATAAATTATCAAGCTTGTCATCAACATGTATGGTTTTTGGATACTATTTATTTCTTCCAGGTGTCTCGACACATAAATTCTTAATGATTTAATTCAATTCAAGATATCCCTAATAGTTTGTAGTAGGGGTACCTCAATACTCATATTTCATAACTTATGGACCAAATCTAATTCTTCTTTAGTTTCAATTTCTTTTAATCTCTCAAGGAAAGGAACCACTAGTATAATGACATTTACCTTGTGTTTATCAAAGTTTTCCTTAATTTTAGTTTCTTTGTTATTTAGTTGAGATTGTTTTATCTATTCATTTATATTTGGCATATTATAAATAAGAATTGGTGGTTCCTTACAATTTTCCCTCATCTTAACTAAATATCAAAGTAGTTAATTAATCCTACATTCATTTTACCATCTTGTTCATTGACATAAATAGGTGGTTATTACTTATTATTTGGATTAGTTATTGGTTATGTAGGCATTGGGGGCTGATTAACTTGTTCTAGATGTTAGACAACAGGGAGTGGGATTATATTTTGCTACTATGGTAGTCTTATTAGTTGATTGTATTATGGATTTAATTATGTATGTGACTATTGTTGGGGCACCCATGTTTGTTGTGGAATCATCCATGGTTGAGGTGGTATCATCCATAATTGAGGTGGTATCCATTCTTTTCCTTACCATGGCATTTGAGCTGATGGAATCTATGTTTGTTCCCACATGGATGGAGGCATTAGGACATTCCATGATGATGTCTAAGGGTTACCTAGATTTTCTCAAGAAATTTGTCCTTAGTGTTATTTTTGTGGAAGTAATCTCTACCTCTGAATATAGTTTAGCTCTTCACTAGGTTGAATGTTTGATTTCATCTAAGTCTTCATAGTAGGAAAATAAGTACAATGATCTATGTCATGATATTTTATTTCATAGATTCCACAAGATGAAATGTTTATTTTATCTAAAGGACAGTCTATAAGGGCATGCTTAAACCTACACTTAGGACAATATATTGCCAATGGTTTTATTGTATTAGCTTTATCCCAAAGACCATCCAATATAGTATTATGTATGATCAAAATTTTTGTCTTTAGATTAAAAAATTCTTCCATTAATTTACCCATTTCATTGGATTTCCCTAGTCTTGTTCTCCTATTTCCTGGTTTTATCCTAGAGTAGTTAGTACATAGTTCAAATTTTTGATGAAAGGCTAGCTTATTTATGTCTCTTCCTTCCATTAGATTTAATGCATCTCTAATTTCTTCATCTAATATTTTGAGGAAAATAAGTTTCAAAAATTCCTCAATGAGTGGGTAACTACTCCATTTATGAAGAAATGTAAATTTATCTAGATAGTATTCCAAGGATTCATCATCATGCTATTTGATTTTAAAAAAATCTTCCTTTCTTTTCTATACCCTGTAGTAATATTGATACTTGTTTAGAAATGTAGCTTCTATTTCATCCCATGTGTGAATGGAGTTACTTAATAGATCCATGAACCATCTCATGGTTGCATCTTTGAGTGTAGATGGAAACAATTTTAGTTTTTGATTATCTATTGTATAGTCATCGGTTTGACAAAGTACCTTAAATTCAAATAGAAATTGGTCAGGGTCTTCTATAGATTTTCCTAAATTTTTTGGCAAATTAGTAGGAGAAATGTTTTTCATAGAAGTTTGATCATTAGGATCTGAAATAATGAGAAAGGAAAAATTCCTCCTTGGTATTACAACCTATTGGTTTTGTTGTTGATCCATGTCTTTTTCTTCTTTTGATGGTTCTTCAAAACTAGGATTAGCTTCCCAATGAACATTGATTGAAGGTTATTCAAATTCTTAGAAACTCTCTTCAGTGATAGCTTATTCAAATGCTTCTTCTAAATATTTTTCAAACTCTAAATAGTCTCTTCTTGAAAATGGATGTTTTGGGTGAATTATTTGTATAGGACTTGGTTGAGACAATGCTCTAGTAAATAATAATTTAGGATAATCTTGAGGATTTGATTCCATATCTTGTTTAAGGTTCTCAGCTAAAGATGACAAACTTCCTTATTGGAGTTCTAAAGTAGAGCTTTCAACTTGTATTTTTGGAGGGTATTTATGGACAAATCTTCCTTTAGAATGTCTAGGTTGGAACATAAATTGATTGATCTTTATTTTTTTATATTTATTTTTTAATATAGATCAATAAGGTTTACCTTACTAACACTTAAGAATATCTCTGGTAATGGTTAAAAAAATGATGAGTGTCATTTAACCTTTCATTTAATCAATCATTCAAATTGATGTCTATCAAACTAGGGCTGGTGTCCAAAGCTATCTGCAGTAAATTTTATGGTGGTATATCTATAAGTTGGTCTTGGGGGGATTTTTATGATTATAAGCTAAATTTTACCAATTAAATAATTCTTCTAAGCTAATTACTTCACACACTTGCTAAAAGAAGAGATTAACCATTAAAATAACTAATTCAATCCTTTACTTGAAATTAAAGCACCCTTAATCAACTTCATACTTGCTTGTAAATGTCAATCAATCTAAGTCACACTTGCATGAAAATGTAAATCTATCTAATTCACACTTGAATGGAAATATAAACACTCAGTTGGAGAGATAATTCTAAGATAACTAACTCCTATGCAGTAATTCAAAAGAAACACTAAGACTAAGTCACACTTGTTCTAAAAGAAGATAGCTAATAGAATATAAATATTTGAATTTAAATTACTACTATTTGGAAATATCTAAGATATTATGAGTATCTAGTAATGCAAAATTAATTCAACATAAATATAAATATCATACAGAAATTCTTGGTTCCAAGGAGAGTGGGCCCTTGCTCTTCTTAGAGTCAAGAACAAAGTTTATTCAGTACTAAAAACTAGAATGATATTGCATTAATTAATAGAAAGATAGAACATTTATAGTATATCCAAAATTCTAAGTGTAATAGTTATTCATCTCCTTTTTAGATAAAATATTTACATATTTATGCTAATACAATCAGACTAAAAATAGTATGTAGGAAAATAGGACTTTTACTCAATCCATTCATCTTTAAAATAGGATATTTGGATTGACCAAGATCCTAAAAATCTAAATGTCTCAATAGAACAATTATACTATCCCTATAATAGTTTTAACTGTTAAGTATGAGATATACTGAGAGGGGAGGGTGAATCAGTATATCATATATCTTGTAAATATTTTACTTAATCAAAATCTACTTAACCATAAAGTCAAAATATGTAATAAAACTAAAACAATAATATACACCACACAAGAGAAAGAGAGACACTAGATTTTCACATGGAAACTCGATGTGAGAAAAACCACAAAGAAAAATCTCAAGTATATGAATGAGCCCCAACTCAAATTACAAAGTTTGTAAGCACCAACTTATAAGAGCACCAACTCCTTTACCGAGCACCAACATAGTAATTATTTATAAGCACCAACCCACAAGAGCACTAACCCCTTTCAAAGATTTGTGAGAACCAACTCATAGGATCACGAACCCCTCTTGTGTATAAAACACAACTATCTCTCAATTTTGATTTCCTAATAAATGATATAACTCTACAATATCTCTTTCTATTCTCTCCTCTTTTCTTATATAAAAAAATTACAAACCATGCATTCTCTTGCATATTACAAATGGCTACCCAAGCCTTTATTTATAACTTTCCAAATGATCTTTGGAACTCACCCTTTGTGACTCTTCACTCTTCATATAAAATGGCACCAAACTTGTATGACACTTCAAATCCTTGTATTTTAAAATTCACATGGTGACCCTTTATAAGCAAATGCATATTTTCCTCTTTTGTCTTTATCTTGGTGACCTTCTGAATTTCTTAAGGTGACTCTTCATGGAAAAATGTGCCATACCCTCTTTTGTCTTCACTTGGTGACTCTTTGACTTTTCCATGGGCCCTCTTTTGACTTTTATGTAACCAAAAATATATTCATTAATATAAAATAAATATCAACACATTTTCTCCAAAATATAAACATTAAAAACACTTTTAGATAATAAATGCTATGGGTCCTTTATCACTAATGCTATACCTTTGACATCAATGATAATATAAACAACAATCTCTCCCTTTGTCATTTATGTAACCTCAAACTAAAATTTCCACATCTTGAAACCTATACTGCACATGCCAACCTACATATAGTTTTATCTAAAAAACATATAGTAACTCCTACTTACTGTAGCATCATATACCTATTTTATGTACTTGTATTTGCACATGTTCCATGTACCTACTTATATAAATATTTCTTGTACCTATTTCTATTCTTATCCCCCTTTGACATCAATGGAAAAGGGCCTATCTTAGAGCTAATACTTATCTCCCCCTTAATTAATGATGACCCTCAATGGTAGGAAGTAAAAGAAACTACTTCCAACCTCTCCTATAACTACTTGAATGTGTCTTTTGGTAGTACCTTTGTGAAAATATCTAAAATCTATTTTATAGTACTGATATATTCCATCTTAACTTGTTGATCTATAACCTACTCTCTTAATAAGTGATATCTGATAGGAATATATTTTGTTCTTGAATGCATCACTAGATTCTTATAAATATTAATAGCACTTGTCACAAAAAATAGAAATAGATTCATCATATTTTACCTTGATATATTCTAAATTTTTCTTCATCAAAGAACTTGAGTATTACGATGATAATATATTCTAATTCAGCTATAGAAATTGATACTAAATTCTACTTTTTACTTAGCCATGATACTAAGCTATCACTAAGGAAGAAAGCTCCTCCACTTGTACTCTTTCTCTCATCCAAGAAGCCTACCCAATCTAAATCTATTTGAGCAACCAAAGTGAAATATCTACTTGTGGGATAACACAATCCATAACCTAATGTCCCTTTGACATATCTAAATATTATTTTCACCAACTGAACATGAATCTCCTTCAGGGCTAACTGATATCTTACAACTATGCCTACTACATGCATGATGTTTGGCCTCGATGCTATCAAATATAAAATACTACCAATCATATATCTATACAAATATTGATCTATAATAGGTGAATCTTCATCCTTACTCACCTTTTTCCCTATACCCATTAGTGTGCCAACTAGTGGACAATCCTCAAAACAATTTTTTTTCAACATTTCTTGGCATATTTACTTTGAGATATGAAAATTCATTTATTTGATTGAAATATTTGAAACCTTGAGAAAAATGACAATTCTCTAAGCATAGACATCTCAAATTATTTTTGCATATTATCAACAAATTATTTTTTCATCTTTTCAACATGTCCTTCAAAAATTATGTCAACATAAAACACAATAATTAATTAATGTTCACCTTCTATTTTGAAGTAGAGATTACTATCAACAAAACCTCTCTTAAAACATTGATCTTATAGGTACTTATCAAGTCTTGCATACCAAGCTCAAGGAGCTTATTTCAATCCATACAGTGTTTTCTTCAATTTGCATACATGGATATTATCATTTGAGAGAATAAATCCCTTAGTCTACTCAATGTAGACCTCCTTTTCTAGATTCCCATTCAAGAAGGAAGGCTTGACATCCATCTAAAATACTTTGAAATTTTTAAATACTACATATTCAAGAAACATGATAATAGCCTATATCCTTACCACTAGTGTAAAAGGATATCCTCAATCTGAGCATAGCCTTTACATACTAACCTTGCTTTATTCTTGGTAACTTCACCATCTTCATTCAACTTTTTTCTATATACCCATTTTGTTCCTATCACATTTTGATCTTATAGTCTAGGCACTAATTCCCAAATATCATTTTTTTTTATCGAATTTAATTCTTCATCCATTGCCTTAACCCAATTCTCATCATGTCTAGCTTCTTAAAAATTTCTAGGCTAAATTTTGGATAAAAGAGAAAAATTAACTTGCTCAGATTCACTTACCATCATCCTTCTAGTGTGAAATCCTTCATTTATGTTCTTAGTGATGTGACTATTGTTATTATTATTATTTATATGAACATATTTGGATGGGTTCTTTGTGTCCTTTTGATCTTTCTTCTCATCCTCATCTATTTCTTCAAAATCTTCTTCTTTAATGATGTTAGGAGTGCTCACTAGATCACTAGCTCTTTGTGCTACATCTTCATCTATCTTGACACTTGCACTTTTAACTATCTTCTTGGTTCTTTTGTTATAACATTTATAATCTTTAGTTTTTCTATAACATCTAATAAATATACCTTAATCTATTCTAGATTCAAACTTACCCAATTTTTCATTAGTTCTCTTTATGAAGCACTTGCTACTAAAAACTATGAAATAATCAACTATAGTTAGTTTGTGTTTCCATAGATCATAGGGAGTCTTGTCACTATTGACTCTTAAAAATGCTCTATTCTGAATGTGTATTTCTATAACTAATTTCTTTCTCCAATATTTATCTATTATCTTGGTTTCATTTAGCATTGTCCTTGCCATCTCTTGAACTATTCTATTTTTTTGTTCAATTACTCCATTTTGTTATGGAGTTATGGCTATTGAATAATGTCTCTTTATCCCATGATATTCACAAACTCAATAAACTCATCTAACATAAATTCTCCTCCTTGATCTGATCTCAGGCACTTAATCTTTAAATTTGTTTCATTCTCAATAAAAGCCTTGAATGCTTTAAAATGGTTGAAATCTTTTGATTTTTTCTTCAAAAACATCACCCAAGTCATATGGGTAAAATCATCAATAAGCAACAAGAAATATTTCACCTTGAGTAATTTGAGTTCTCATAGGGCCACACAAATTAGTGTGAATAAGCTCTAACATTTGAGTGGTTGAGTATTCTTTTATTTTGAACCATCTTCTGACCTACTTCCCATGTTGGCATGGTTCATAAAGTGTGTTAGAGGGATTTGTAATCTTTGGAAGATCAATAATTACTTGCTTCATATTGATGTTGATAATATTATCAAAATTTATGTGTCCCATTCTCTTGTGCCATAGCCAACTTGACTCAACTTGACTCAAATAACATTTTTGACTTTTGATATCTGATAACAAATATAAATTATTGCCTATCCTTTGAGCATCTGCAATCAACACATCTAAATCTTTTCTCCTAATTTCACAACAATCTACATGAAAAATTTAGTATGTGTCCCTGATCACAAATTTTAATTACACTCAAAAGATTATGCTTAAGACCTTCTACATATAGAACATTTTTAGTCTTAGTTCTAACATTATCCAAACTTAGTGTAACTTTTTTGACAATTTTGGTAGTAGTATTGTCTCCAAATTACATTGTGCCACCATTGATATGCTTTAGGGTTATCAACTTGATCTCATATCCTATCATATGCCTTGAATATACACTATCAATGAACCATGGCTTTTCTTCATTTCTTGCATGCAAATCTATCTGGACCAACATAGATTTTTTAGGTTATTTCTTCTGCCATACACCTATCTAAAATTTCTTCTTGATGAATGGAGCTTTGAAACTTTGGTCCTTTTTCACTAGCTTGAACATGCTTCAATAGTATTGAGCTATGTGTCTGAATTTATTGCACTTGTGACATATTATGGACTCTTCATTAAATCCTAATAGAGGAATAAAAGAGTTTTGGCTTCTACATGAGTTTCCTTCTCCTTGTTTCTGAAATTATTATATCTTTTCTGACATTCTTTTTTTATGACAATATTAATTATAATAAAAATAGTAACCATAAAAATAGAACCTTCTTGTGTATCTCTAACTTGATTGCCTTTTATAGCTTTGTTCCTTCCAACCTTCTTTATTTAAGATGTCATATGTATTATTAACTTCTTTCTTTTTCATTTCCTCTTTTTTAAGAGCTTTAGCATAGCTCTTTCCTTTTTCTATGTTAATTTTGTCTATGAAAGTATTTTCCTCCCCTTTCTATTTTTCAAATATGATACCTATCTTATATAACATTAATATTTGACTTTCTAATATCTTATTCAACATAATAGTATTATTCTCAAATTTTGAATCATTGCTTGCTCTATCATTGACTACTTTATTTATTTTCTCAAGATCTAATTTTAAAGAGGTAATTTTAACAACATACCTTTCACAATCTTCACATACTTTTTGTAACTAAGATGTTAGATCTTCTTCAATATTTTTGGCTTCTTTAATGTGTGCTTGTATATCTTCAATTATTTCTTTTGACTCCTTTTCATTTTTCTCAATCTAGGACTTTAATCTTTTATTCTTCTTCTCAAGTGCTTTTAATTCTTCTAACACACAAATGAGTTCTCTTTTAGATTCACCTCAACTTCATCTTATTCTTATTCTTGATCATCTATACTTTTTATTATGGAGGCATCTTCAAGTATGGTCATGAATATAATTTCTTCTTCATCTAAATCACTGACTTCACTATCTTTGACTGAGTTAAGATCTTTAGAGTATTAACTCTTTTCTCGAATCACTTTTTGAATTTGCCTTTGAAATTATTCTTTTATGTAGACCTTCCTTCTTCATTGTCACCATTACTCTTATCTAGTCACTTAGCTACAAAATGTATAATATTTCAACAATTAAAACATTTAAAAGGTAATTTCCCTTGATATTTACCTATTCCCTTTTTTGGCTTATGAATGAATAGATCTCCATTGTCATCTTCATCATCTCTAGAGCTATCAATTGATTCCTGAATCTTAGCCTTGTCTTTCTTTGATGTCTTGAAATAATCTTCCCTCTTTGAGGGTTTCTCTTGTTCGGTCCACATCTCATATGCCATAAGAATAACATGTGGTTCATCCATATTTAGCTTGTCTAGATCCTTTATCTCCTCAATTGTTGAAACCTTTTCATCATATCTCATTGGTAGAGTTCTCAAAACCTTTTATACCACCACTGATTCTTCCAACTTTTCTCCAAGGGCTTGAATATGATTAATTGTTTGATCAACCCATAAAAGATAACTCACTCTATTTTCTTCCTCTTCCATTTTTAAAGTCTCAAATTATCTTCTAAAAGTATGGAGCTTAGCTTGTTGAACCTTTCCATCACCTTTGTAAATATTTTCAAGCTTTACCCAAGTCTCATGAGAAAATTTGCATTACATAACTTTAAAAAATTCTAATTCACATAAACCACATAAAATAGCATTTAAAGCTTTATAATTATTTTCACTTGCCTTCTTTTTTGCTAGAGTAGTCACAAGTGTCTATGGCTCTTCGTATTCCTCTACAACTATTTGCCAAATGTCAAATCCTAGAGACATCAAATAAGTCTTAATCCTTATGCTCCAAAAAGAATAATTTATCCTATTAAACAAAGGTTTATTATTTATATAAAAACCTTCATGTGATCCAGCCATCATACTTTCCCTAATATACCTTCAAGATATAAAACTCTTTCCAAAGAAACCTGCTATGATACGAATTGTTAGGCACGTGATATATTGAGAGGGGGGTGAATCAATATATCATATATATTATAAATCATTTACTTAATAAAACTCCATTTAAAAATGCATTCAAGATATGAAATAAAATTGAAACAATAATATGCACCACACATGAGAGAGAGAGACGCTAGATTTTTGTGGAAACCCAATGTGGGAAAAAACATGGAGAACAATCTAAAGTATATGAATGAGCACCAAATCAAATTACAAATCTCTCAAGAACCAACTTTAAATATCACCAACCCCTTTGTCAAGTACCAACACAACAACTATTTGTGAGCACCAACCCATTTCAAAGATTTATGAGCACCAACCCATAAGAGCACTATTCACTCTTATGTATAAAACAAAACTATTTCTCAATGTTTCTTTCTCAATAAATGATAGACCTATACAATATGTCTTTATATTCTCTCCTCTTTTCTTATATAAAATAATTACAACCCATGCACTCTCTTGCATATTACAAATGGCCTCCCAAGCATTTATTTATAGCTTTCTAGATGACCTTTACAATTCACCCTTTGTTAGTCTTTGATCCTCATGGAAAATGATGCCAAAATTGCATGACCCTTCAAGTTCTTATATTTGAAAAGTCACATGGTGACCCTTCATAAGCAAATGTGTCCTTTCCTATTTTGTCTTTATCTTGGTGACCTTTCAAATTCCTTAAGGTGACTCTTCATGGAAAAATGTGGCATACCCTCTTTTGTATTTACTTGGTGACTCTTTAACTTCTCCATAGGCCTTCTTTTGACTTTTATGCAATAAAAAATATATTCATTAATATTAAATAAATATCAACACATTTTAGCCAAAATATGAACATTAAAAATACCTTTAGACAATAAATGTTATGGGGCCTTTATCACCAATGCTAGACCTTTGACATCAATGAAAATATTTCTAAAATTAAGGTCTAAATATATACAAAATATATCAAGACTAAATCCTTTAAAATAGAAGACAAGTATTGCATTGATGTGATTCTAGAGAGAGTAATCTTCCTTTTCAGATCATCTACAAGTTATTTTGCTTCTTTGATTTTGGATCTATAGAGTCCATAGATTTTGGACTGATTGAGTCCATAAATCATGGGTTGGTAGAGTCAATATATTTTAGACTGACAAAGTCCATAGATTCTATATTGGTAGAGTCTATAGATCCTAGAATAGATGAGTCTATAGCTTCAAGAAACTGATGTCAAAAGTGGAACTTCTCCAAAATGTTATTTCTACCATCCTTCATGTGTACTCTTCAAAACCAAAACACTAAAACATGATACTTGTTAGGTATAAATGAAAAAATGGTAAATCAACCTTTAGTTTGACATAAATGAGATAAATTAGCTATTTTCCATGTAATAGTTAGCTAAAGGTCTATGATTCGCATAATATTATATCCTTAGATGAAAATAAATAAATTCCATGTCAATAATGAGGCATATTTTGGGCTCATTTTACCCTATATGGTTATGGTATTTACAATCTTTAATCCCCAAATCAAGGACCTAGATTCCCTAATCCTAAGCTAGATCATATTTTTCCACCCTCCTATTAAGATTAATCCTCACCTATTCTACCCTTATTTGATATCATTCTCTTAGCTCTCAACCTCCCTTATTTTTCCACTCACTCCATCCTCTCCTCTTTGGTGATTTTATCTAATCTAATTTATTTCCTTCTCTTGTGATTTATCCAATATTCATCTCTCTTTCTTTTGATCCTTCGATTTGATTTTATTTCCTTTTTCCTACCAAAAATATACCAAAAATAAAAATTTCCACCTAGTCTTATACTTGAAATGTTAACTTATCCCAAGGCAAACTACCACACTATTTATTTTCACACTACCATAACTCTATGTCAAGATCCATAGCCAGCCAATCCACTTATCACTTTTCCCTATAATATCCCCTAGGGTTCTTAGGTCCACATGGATACTCTACCATAGGTCCTACCACATTTTTATGTATCACGTGTTGGCATGATTCTAACAATTTAAATATGCTTTGATATAAATTATGTTTAAGGTGCACATGCAATTTGTGGGGTTTATATTATGGTCACCTCTCGGCTAGTGGTGTTAAAATTTTATTAAAGTACATAATTACACACTTATCTAGTGATTAATTAGTTTATAGGGTCAATATCACCCCAAAATAAATTGGTTTTCCATCCTTAGACAATGATTTAATCTTCCATTTGTCCTCCTTGTGTAATCTAGTTTTCCTCAAAGATTTTTCATAAGCAACTACTTCATCTAGGATGGTTTCCTTTTCTTTGGTGGTAGTTTTGCATGCCTTCTTTAAATGACCTTAACCTTACCTTTGGTATTTATTTCTCTAGATCTCTTTTTGTTAATTTTCATAGGTCTATACACGATAATATTAGTGTGTATCTCAAGCCCTTATTTCTTGGTGATGAACAAATTTTAAGGTGTGTAACACTACCTTATCCTCAATGTTATGAATTAGCACACAACCTTAAATTTTCCTCTAATATAGCCATAATGGGTTGTATTATGTCATATTATTATCATCTCAATCACCTAATGGATCCTCCTACCATATTATTATGGGAACTTAAGTACCCTATCCTCACTTTGTCCCCTTTTCTTTGTAAGAGCTGGTAGACTGACATCCATCACCCAATATATTATTCATGCATCAAAGAGATAGGATTTTTATATCTAGATGTGTAATATTCATCCCTATGATTATCATTATTGGTGAGGGGCATGGAATGTTGGGTAGATTTAGAAGGTTAAAGGGATAGGTCTCAAACTCATTGATCTTAACCTACCTAATTACAACTTCTATTAAACCTAAAATGGGCATAGTGAGAAATTACCTAGAATATTAGTATGGAATTTCATCATCTCTACACCCTACCTCACCACCATGTCTATTAGTAAAAGTCTGACTGGCTTTTAGATGATTTGATCCAGCATGCATTGGTCAAATTTTTAGTGCTACCAATTCATGTCAATGCTAGGTTGAACTTATTGACCTCCTATTGTTCCATGGTTTACTTTAGGGTGGGTTCATGCTTGGGATTCTCTAGAGACATATAAGTCTTATTTGGTGTTTTCTAGCCTCTAACCATCCATGCATGATGGAGGCCCATGACACTATATTAGGTCATATTTCACTCAAATCATCCCTTTAGCTGATGGGAACCTTTTTCCTCCTCATACTACCTATAGATCTTTGGTGTTATTATGGTATCTTGATAGAAAGGGGACATTCCATTATATAACCTTTTTAAAATCATATGAGTCATATCCATAGGTTAATGTGGTGTCTTAAAATACTTATATTTGGTTATTTCTATCTAACATATAGATATTTGACCATCTTGGTTTTATTTCCTCCCTCCTTATACATATTTTTCTTTCTCTTTTATCTCTATAGTAAAAATCCTTTCAAGACTAATTTTTAAAGTTCTCAATAGTCTCTTATACTTTTTCTCCTAATTTTACAAGTTGTACTATTGTCCATACTTCCACTTGTATATATTGGTTCAAAAAGAGTGATCAATTGATCTAGCTAATAGTTTAGCTTCCATCTATTATTACTTATGCATAGGGTAGCCTATCCAAGTAATGCTTTAAAATTTAAAATTATGATAGGGGAATATATTTCACATTCCTATATCCTATTGATGTGGTTTTTATGCACACCATAGTCAATAAGGTAGCATCTAAAATTTTAGTATCTTAATGGAGGTAAAATCCACTCCAAAGCATGAATTGTAGGTATGCAATTTGAACAACCTATTAACAGAATAGATGGGAGGGCATACATGTTGAAAACTTTTTTGGATGGAAATGTGGTATCTTAATAAGTGGTGAATTTATATATGAGTTTGATGGATGGATGGTTGCTAACTTAAAGTGGGTAGATCTCAAAACAAACTCAAAAAAAGAGGGAAGGGTAAGATAGAAAAGAAGATTCTATGTTTTCAAGAATAACCTCTCTTGTTGGTTTCTAAATGGACAAGTGTTTTGAAAATCTATGCTTTTTTCAAACAAGTTATTCATACTAATAATAAAACATGGATTAGAAGTCTAATGGGATATTGATATAACAATCTCACAAGCCTTAATCAAAGGTTGCCCCTTTTAGAATAGCTATTGCACACCCTTAATCAGGAGATTATGGATCAAGATAATTAGGTATATTTTTCACACACACATAAAACTATATCAAAATAAAACACTGATACACACTTAATAACATGAATCAATCAACTTAATCACCAATAATCAATATAATTTACTAATCCTTCAATAGTTATTGTACATCTAAGACTAACATATCAATGAAGACAAGAAATAATTCATTACAAGTATTGTATAGTAAGAATTATTGAATCACATAACCAAAAGAAAATAAGCCTGATTATGCATAAATTGGGGAGAGAATACACAAACACATTTGTTGAAAATCAAAATTAATCTTGATCTTGTATAATGAAAATTTCTCACCACTCTAACTATTATATTATAATTGTTTAAATAGGCTTGGGGAAGGGGTTGCCTCATCTTCCAAATTCATGCAAAGTCATTATATGTGATAGTCAAAACTTGAGTTCTAATTATGGTCAAAACCATATAAATGTCTAGTTATAGTTATCAATCTAAGTTAGCATTTGCAAAATCTATAAAACATGTGCATGTGTAAATAAGGGAAAATTTTACAATTATAGCTCTAATTTCATGAGTATTAAATATATGCATTCAAATGACAATACCTTCTCTTATAGGTTGTTATAATAACCTATCATATATTTTAAGCTAGCCACATTCAAATAGAATTTAGACATGTATGAAGGACAACTATCCCTTTACCAATACCTCAAAACCAATGACACTTTCTAACTATGACTAATCTAATCATAATTGTGCATTGCATGTTGCCCTTATATTTATAGAATAGAGTATTATTTCTTAAAATGTTATACAAACTTAGTTAACAAAAGAATATTCTTTATCTGATTTAACTATGAAACCTAAAGGCTTAAGTGTCAAAAGATATGCGTATTATATTTATGTGGTAATTCCCATGCCAAAGTCCATTTTATTTAAAAAAGTGACTACTATTACCTTTGGACATGTGTCTTTAATTCATACTCCCTCAAGATAGCTCAATTTTACTCTGTTGATCTTCATCTTTGAGCTCATAACAACATGCCATGTGGCAGCTTCCTATTGGTTTTTGGACCTTTTAAAACTCTATGTTGATCTTATACCATTGATCCCACTTGAAATGATCAATGCGGTTCATTAATCTTATTAATCTAGGATCAAGTGTGAACCATTTATTTACTATTGATTATCAAGATCTTTCCATCTATAGATCCCCTAATCATTTTCAATATCCTTGAATTATTGACCCTACTTCTACCCATAGGTCTTTGGATCTCTATTAAGTACTCTGATGATGTTGACACTTATCACCACTATGTTCACTTTTGAAAAGCCTTTGTTGCTTTGGTATCGATTATTTTTGTATGTGAGTTAATGCACACCATCAATCTTTCTTTTGAACCTTTTTGACTTTAGGCTTTTGCCATAAGTCATTGATCTATTTTGAATCCCTAAGATCTTACCACCTATTTCCCTTTTTGTCCATTTTTGTGGGCATAAAATTTTATTTAATACTTGGGAAATATATAAATTGTTATCCTAAAGTTTCTTTGTATTAACAAATACAATAAGAAACTTAGTAAAAAAAATTAAGATAAGCTTAGGATATAACAAAAGAGCCCCCATAAACCATAAAAAACCTAGAATAAATATTTTAACCTAAGGTTTTATTCATGTTTTATAAATACAATTAGGACCTAGGATAAAATATTAAACTAAGTCTATAATATAATATTTATTCCCTAGTAATTTTGACCCTACATAAATCTTGAATCTATTTCAAAAGGACTTTAGGCTAAACAAATTAGGATAAGGTTTTAACATGATTTTAAACATGAATTCAATTTAATCAATAAGAGACTAAGGGTTAATAAAAATAAAGAGTCAATTTATCATTAAGGTGTAAAAATCTAGGTAGTGTTCACATCAATGAGACCCCATTAAACCTATAACATGGAAATATAAGAATCAACCATTATCAACATTAGATGAATTTAATTTAAGATTATGTGCTAATAGACCCATGTAAATTATATCAAAATAAAATATTAAATACTAGTTATTAATTATGTTTAATGTCCAATTTTTAACACAAATTTATTAAATTTTGAATAAGGGTCCTCATTTTTTTGAAATGGGGTGTGTTGGGTACAACAAATGATGACTCACAAGGGAATACTTTTGAGTATTTAAAAACACAAAAAATTGATTAACAATACATAAATCAATAATGAAGTGTGTCATAGAAGAATACTCAAATCATAAATATGAAAGAGAGTCCTAAGTTGATTCATACAACATACTTGTCTTCCAAATTTTTTAGATCTATGTGTGTCAAAAGTGTGATTCATATAACCCCTATTGTGATGAGTTTTTTGAAGGCTTGATGAAGCTGTAGGTTTCATTCCAATGTCTATTAAATATTGAAATAGAGGGAAAATTAGGCATTTATCTACTACCAACTAGACATATATAGCCCTAATAGAGATACCTTAGGCTCCTTTTATTCTCTTTCCATTATTTTCTTGTAATCATGATGTGTGGTACATTAACCTTATTTCATCATGTGAGGCTTTTGATTTTATTTTAATATTTTGAAACCATCAACTTTTTTCTTATTTTGTTCTTAAATGAAAAGAGAAGAGCTAAAACCCCATTGAACTAGTAGAATTATAAATTAAAAAAATCATTACTAGAATGTCCCTGCTAGCGACACTTATACTAAGGATTGTCATTTCCAATATGTATTTAATGTGACAAGTGTATTTGATCCAATATAATAAGAAATTTTTCTAAATTTGTATGAAGTACTCTGAGAGAAACTTCCACATGCCTGGTGAAAGTATTGAATTATGATAATATTCAAAATGGTTCATGATTACATACCTTTTTCTTGAAGACTCAAAGCATAGAGATATGCCCAATCTATAAACTAGTCCTAAATTACCAAATTTTTAATTTTCCCTCTTTATTCAAGTCATAAACTCAGTTGGTTAGGATATTTGGCTTGGTTATAGTCAAATAAAACATAATTTATATCACCAAAAGGATAACTAATCTAAGAAAAATGGAAACTAATCTAAGAAAGTAAGAAATTTAATCTAAGAAAGCAAGAAATCTAATCTAAGAAAATAATAAATCTAATCTAATATTACAACTGCATTTGTCTACCCATCATCAATCATTAATATTTGTAGATGACATAACCCTGAAGTAGTGCTTCAATAACTATCTATTGATTGGATATGTAAGCTCATTACCCTTACAGGTCCTTTAGATGAAATGCATTGTTACCCTTGATCTCTAAAATCTGGTATGGTCTAATCCATAGTGGGGAAAAATTATCATGTTGTCCTTTATACTCATGGGATTTACCCCAAAGTAGCACTAGATACAAAATCATAAATGCTTTGACCTTCACCTTATTATCAAACCACCTCTTAACCATATACTAGTGTTTATTGAATGTATGTAAGGCATCAATTCTTAAATCTTCCATTTCTATTATGTCTAGTAATATTGACTTATATCATCACATAGTTCTATGTAGTCTTGCATGAATTGATAAGTGGGTAACTTCATCATAATTGGGAATACATGACTACATGCATACACCAATAAATAAGGTTAAGCTTTAAGGTCTTTTTTATATCTCATTTTGTCCAACCAAAGATCATACATCAACAAGTTGTGCCAATCCATAAGCTTGTCTCTTGTTGGTTTCTTAATTGCATCTACCATATTCTTGTTTATTTATTCTACCAGTCCATTTCCCTAGGGGTAATGGTTAGAGGCTAGCTTGATAATAATTTTATTATTATGTGCCCACTCAGTAAATTATACTAATATGAAATATGGTCTATTATCACATACTAAAGAGATAGACATGTCAAATCTAGTTGTTATGTGTTCCTCCAAGAAATGAATCACATCTTGTGCTCTATAATTATTTATGGATATAGATTTGATCCATCTAGTGTAACAGTCAGTAGTAGTAAGCACAAATTTATGGCTAGTTGAAGAATTTAGGTTGATGATGCCAATAATGTCTAAACCCCATTAGGCAAATAACCTTCCTTTAATAACTAACTATAAATGCATTACTATGTGTACTTCCATTTTGTCTAAAGATTGACATTCATGGTACATCCTCATGTGAATGTTACCATCCTTGACATTCATTGGTATATTTCATGATGGGATACCTCATTATTGACACTATCAATTTTGATTATATTTGAAACTCCTCTTTGTGGAAACCATATCTAATAGAAGTCTATATAAATATATCCATTGAGTGTTTTGGACTAGTCTCTACTCAATAGTAGACCATAGCCTTCAAGCATTTACACTATCAATATACCAATGGTCATTTTAATTAATGTTTTGGATGATACTTGGATATGCACATCCCTCATTTTACCAACTATAGGCACTAATATCTTATCTAATTTTTAAATTTTTCTCTTTGAATGGCTTGGAATCAAACCAATATTTTTACATATGGAAGTAGGAATGATAGTTGAAAAATATCTATAATCAACTAAACAATAATGAATATTCTTATCAAATGCCTTGATCATCAAAAAAAAGGGTGGAACTTCTGGCTTAATCTTGTAGATAACATTGGTGTTAGATGATTTCAATGTTTTTGTAGAAGATTTCACTTTCTCCATATATGTCTTCCCATTAATAGACCTATACAATAGCTCCTTTTGTTTAGTAATCTAAGCTAACTCATGGAGAGTTATATTTACTTTGATCTTATTCATGACTTTGACAATGTTATATCCTCCTTTGTTAGGTTCTTCCTTGGTTTGAGGCTAGTATTGCTCATTTAGAGGAGGTGGATTTTTATCAACTTTAGGATTAGGTGGAATTATATTAGTATTTAGAGGAGTTGACATCGTGAGTTTTTGCTTATTACTTATATTGTATTCACCTTTCTAGAACTACTAAAAAGTATGAACTTCATCCATGTTATCTTATGTCTCATTATGATCTCCTATAAAGGTAAATTCATGAGTTTCAAATAGCATGGTATTGATGGAAGGGCTAGGATCCAAATGATGCTTAGGTGTATTAAGCATTTGATCTTGCCTAACCACTTTTCTATGAAATATTTTGAATGCTACACAATTCAATGCAGTTGAGCTCACCATGCGTAGAAGTTTTATAAATTTTGCACCAATTGGGAAGATCTGTTTCTATCATGTTGATCTTTGGGGGCTTTTTAGGTTGATATATATTTTTCTAGGACCTATTGAATGGCTTGTTGTACCTCTAGAATGTAGGATTCTGATTTCCATTTAGGGTGTTAGCATTACCCATCTTCCTTTACATGCCTAGGAAGTCATTTCTTAGATTTTGGACCATATTTTGAATAGCCTCAAGTTCTACCTTTCTAGAGTTGATACCTTAGAGATGTATTCAATTATTGATTATATTGGTCACTATTATCTTTCATGTGATTGTTCAAGAATTCATAGTTTGGCTATGTTATTTATGTCATGAGAAGTAGTATATATAGATGGTTTTGATTGAATGTTAGGACATTCTACCTTGCATGTGGAATTAGATTCAACATGTGAAAGTTATCATGGACATTATACATAGAGGACACCTGAGGAATGAGTTGTCTAATGATATTATTGGCTTATTTGAATGCCTATGTCAAATTGTTAGTAGCAACAACTCTCCTTAGGAACACCATAGTAATCAAATCTAGTACATTCTTATACATCTTCAATGCTAACACTTCCTCTAGATTATAGTCTAGAGTTAACCACTTATACATATTTTGAAATATCATGTTGAAATCATGGATAGGCTCATTAGGATCTCTCTTAATACCAGTGAAGAGTTGTTATATTATATTGGGAATGGTAACCTATCCAAATTGTGCAATAAAATTAGCTTGACACTCATCCCAAGAAGTGATGGAATTATCCATTAGATTTAAATACCAGTCATAAGTAGCATCCATTAATGTAAAAATTAATAATCTACATACAACATCTCCACTGAAAATTTTCATTAATCTCAAAGAAGCTTTTAAATATTTGATATGTTCTTCTGATATCCTTGTTCCTGAAGGAGAAAAAGATGGTAGATACTTCTCAAGATTCCTAGGTAGATCATGCATGCCTTTTGGGATGGTAATAACATATCCAAATAACCAAGGTGGTTGAGTCATTAGATAATTAATAGGTAAAGGGTTACATATAGGTAAAGCATTCCTTACAGGTAAAGGGTTCCCAATTGGAGGAGGTGGATTGTTATGAACTAGGGATGTTGGCATAGTTTTAGGTCTCTTATGATTTGATAGGGGTGAGACTAAAAAAACATACTAGGAATTATATCTAGTCACTCTCTTAGGTGACTCTAGCATAACTCTACATAAATAATAACTACTATTATCAGAGGGTCAAGCCCTCCTTCTAGCACCAGTGGAACTATTGATGCAATTTTATGCACACCATAATCAATGAGGTAGCCTCTAATATTTAAGGATATCGTAAACTCCACTCCATAGCATGATTTATAGGTATGCAATTTGAACAACCTCTTTATGGAATAGTTGATAGGGCTTATAGGTTATTGACAAGGTTTATTGGATGAAGGTGTGGTCTCTTAAAAAGTGGTGAATTCCTATGTGAGTTGTATGGATGGTTGGTTGTTAATATAAAGTGGGTAGGTCTAAAAAAAATCAAAAAAGGAGGGAAGGGTAAGGTAGAAAATAAGATTCTATGTTTTCAAGAATCACCTCTCTTGTTGGTTTCTAAATGGTCAGGTGTTTTCAAAACATATGCCTATTGCAAGCAACTTTTACACACTAATATTCAGACACAACTTAGAAGTCTAAAAGAGATACTGATATAAGAAACTCACAAGTCTTAGTCAAAGGTTTCCCCTTTTAGAGTATCTATTTCACACCATTAATAAGGGGATTATGTCTCAGGATAATGAGGTATTTGAGGCAGATTTTACACACACACATAAACTATATCAAAAGAAAGCATTTCTACACACTTAAGAACATGAATCAATCAACTTAATTACCAATAATCAATATAATTTACTAATTTTTAAATAGCTATTGCACATCTAAGACTAGCATATCAATTAAGACAAGAAGGAATTCATTACATCTACTCCACACTAAGAATTATTGAATCACAAAACCAAAAGAAGATAAGCCTAATTATATAGAAATTGGGGAAAGAATACATAAACACATTCACTAACAGTCAAAATTGATGTTACTCCTATATATTGAAAATTTCTCACCCTTAAAACTAGTGGATTACAATTGTTTAAATAGGCTTGGGGAAGGGGTTTCCTTATCCTCCAAGTTCATGCAAAGTCATTATATGTGATAGTAAAAAATTGAGTTCTAACTATAGTCAAAATTATATAATATTCTAATTAAAAATATCAAGTTAAGTTATCCTTTGCAAAATCTATATGACATGTACATGTGTAAAAAAGGTCAAAATTTACAATTATAGCTCAAACTACATGAAAACTAAATATATGCATTTAAATGATAGTACCTTATCTTATAGGTTGTGAGAACAACCTATCATATATTTTAAGTTAGCAACTTTCAAATACAATTTATACATGTATGAAGGTTAAGTATCCCTTTACCAACAACTCAAAACTAAAGACACTATTTAACTATGACTAATCTAATCATCACGATGTGTTGTATTTTGCCCCTACATTTATAGGGTAGAGTATTCCTTGTCAAAATTTTACACAAGCTTAGTTAACAAAGGAATATTCTTTATCTAACTTAACTATGAAACCCAAAGGCTTAAGTGTCAAAATATCCATGTATTCTATCTATGTGGAAATACCCATGTTGAATTATCCATTTGATTTAAAAAACTAACTTTTATTACTTTTGGACATGTGTCATTACTTTGTGTTCCCTTAGGTTAAATTAATTTTTCACTATTGATCTTCATCTCTGAGCTCATGAAAATATGTCATGTGGTAGCTTCTTATTGGTTCTAGGACCTTTGAAAATTCTATGATGATCTCAGATCATTGATCTTGCTTACATAGATCAATGCAGTCCATTTATCTTATGAATCCATGATTAAGCATGAACCATTGATGTATTATTGATTATTGAGATCTTTCCATATGTCAATCCCCTATTCATTCTTAATAGCCTTGAATATTTTACCCTTTTTCTACCTATGGGTCACTAGATCTTTATTAAGTGTTCCTATGATGTTTACATTTGTCACCATTGCATTCACTTTTGAAAAGCCTTCACTTCTTTGATCTTGACTATGTACTATTAGATCTTTGATATGCAAGTTAACATGCACCATTGATCTTTATTTTGAAACTTTTTAAATTTAGACTTTAACCATATATCATTGGTTCATTTTGAATCCCTGAGATCTTGACATTGTCACCCCTTTTGTCCATTTATATGGGCATAAAATCTTAGTTATACTTGGGAAATATATAAATTCTTAGCCTAAGGTTTTGTCGTATTAATAAATACAATTTGAAACATAGAATTTTTAAAAAAAACTAAGCTTATGATATAAAAAATATCCCTTGTAAACCATAAAGGACCTATCATAAATATTTTAACCTAAGGCTCAAGTTATATTTAATAAATATGATTAGGACATAGGATAAAATCTTAAACTAAGTTTATAATATAATAAAGTGCTCCCTAGTAATTTCGACCTTGCGTAAATCTTGAATCTATTTCAAAAGGACTTTAAGCTAAGGTTTTAACGTGATTTTAAACATAAATTAAATTTGATCAATAAGATACTAAGGTTTAATCAAAACAAAGAGTTAATTTAACATTGAGATGTAAAACCCTAGGTAGTGTTCACATTAATGAGACCCCATAAAACCTGAAATATGGAAATATAAGAATCAAACATTATCAACATTAGATGAAGTCAATTGAATATTATGTGATAATAGACCCATGTAAACTAGATAAAAAATAGATATTCAATACTAGTTCTTGATTAAGTTGAATGTCTAATTTATAACACTAATTTATAGAATTTTGAACAAGGGTCCTCATTTTCAAATATGAGGTGTGTTGGGTACAACAAATCCTTCTCACACTTTTCCTTCCCTACCTAAATCACTTCCCTAACTTCTAAAATATGATATAAGTAACTCTATATTAGGCCTAAAATAACTTCAATACTTTTGTACATCAACTTAGTCATCACCATTCTTTTCTCCATCGAGCTAACTAACTAGTTTCACCTAGTTCTTTATGTCATGTCCTTTCTTATTTAGATATTTTATTTGGTCAACACACTAACTCATTCCACATGTTATTATTCCTTTTGTGAAATCACCATCATCTCCTCTTACATAATTTCATTTTATATCTCTTCATCATATTCCTTTATTCTCTTCTTCTCGACACCATTTCCTACCCCACACTAAAATCTACATTTAGTCCTTCAATGCAGTGCTATGTTGAGATGTGTCTATTTGGGTGTCTGTTCCAAGTTTATTTTTGGTGGTGTGGAAATTAATTTTATAATTTTATTAAAATATCAACCTCACCATAAATACTTATATGTTTGGCATGTATAATTTCTAGAGAAAATCCTTATTCAACTCACCTAATTGGATATTAAGAGGTGATTATCTCTTATTACCCCAAAAATAATTATAGATAACAAAAATAGATATAAGTATGGATAAGGAAGCCTTATTAAATGATGGAATGGATATTCTATTTTAGGAATAACTCACAATGTTTCATGTTGGTACTAGAGTGATTTTTATTATGTAGTCAACTAGAGGGTGCAATAATAATAGATGGGTGAAATATATCGAGCCTACTTCCTTATTATATACTTTTATGATATCACTCCATCTAGTTGACATACAATCATTTTTTATAGATGTAGGTTATAGGAAATAAATTATTTAATACTTGTGTCAGTTGGGTCTAAGAGTGGAGGCATAAGGGGGGATAATTTTTTGTAGGAGGGTTTTTCATTATTATAGTTCTCATCTTACCACACCATTTCAACATCTTCTAAGGTGGGTGTGTGAATTTTTATCCTAGTGTATTATACATAGGTTAAAATAAGGGGTAGGAGTGTATCACCCCACATTATCATTTATTAGCCTTATTGTCCCCCTATCTTGGTTGTAGTTATATATTAGTATCACATGAGTATGGATTGTGAGAGGGATCAATTGGTGTAACTTGCATGGTCCCAAGGTCAGTGGTAAATGGGATCACCATAAAATCATTCCAATTATCAATTATTATGTATTATTTTTTTTAAAAATAATATAAATTATTTATACAACACCAATATCCTTTAATAAATGTAGGATAGTTATCTTCTACTACCAACTCGATCTCTTCAAATTTACTACTAAATTTGACATCTTGAATCTTAATGTCAACATTACTTAATACCCCAATTGGTTGTGCCTTGGTCTTGTCATCCATAATAAATATGTGAGGTTATTTTCATAGTATGAGGCCTCACATATTTCACAATGAATTTATCATGAGGACATTTACTTCAATTCCTATTTCTATTAGGACATTGTAAAAAGACCAACCATTGATTTTTACATTAATGACCAGCTCCTAATTGCACCATGTACTCTATAAAGCATAATATTATTAATTTTCATTGGTAGTTAGTATATTTTTTATCATGGTAACCATTCTTTAATTCCATATAATTTACATTAATTAATTTATTCATCTTTTTGCTCTTAGGATATTAATCTATGTCTAGTATCTTCCTCCCATTTCTTAGCAAGCTAAAGTTATGTCTACAACATCTAAATCATAATTAATGTGTGGATCAAAATTTTATCCTAAAAGGTTCCATATGCTATTCTAAGGGGTTTAAGTGCTGAATTTTTAGGCACAACTCATCATCCTATGGGTCTATTATGTGTCTTTGTTTTATGTTGGGGTTATCCTTAAACTCGAGTCCTATTATTCATCTATATTCATTGATTTTATGGTTGTGACTTCTATACACAATGGATCATTATAACATACTTATTTATCCTACATTTCTATATTATCCTTGTGTAAAAATTAGGGAATTCCTCAATCATATGCATACCATGACAATAAGCACTTATAAGATGTTGAGTGTAGTCTCATTAAATATGGTCTAGGGAACCACACTTGTAGTAGTAGTGAGGAATAAATGTAACTTCACCTTGACCTCCAGTGGGGTACTTCATGTCATAACACTATGTGGGATAACCAAATCCCAAGTTATCTCACCCATACCTTATGTTACCTATGTAAAATTGTCACATGATTCACTCTCGAGTCTTATGGAAATCATCTATCTCCCAATACTATTTATATTGTGTGTGAAGACAATATAAAATTTGAAATACATAGACTCCTTAGTATTAATCACACATTATATAAGGGTACATGAGTGTGTCTCATGGTTCTCATGTCAAACTTTAAAGGATATCTTCAAAATTTGGATTTTCTTTTTGGGGTAATGATTCTTATTATTCCCTTCTTCTTTGTAGTCAATGCACCATAAATTATGGTACATACTTGGTGTTTACTTAACCAAGATCTTTTACAACATGATCTATATGGTATCTATTTACACTATTATGTATAATATGGCTCTTGATTTTATTGTAACAACCATTTATATGTAAATTTTAGACTCTAGTGCCTCTCATGGATTTATAAAGGCTTGCATTACAAGTGTGTTGAATTGAGACACATAGCCCTCCTATGAACCATTGATCATGTTGTATCGGGTTTAACACATAGGGAAAATTAGAAATCATATTTTTTATAAAACCTAAAATGGATCTAGATTAGGGTTATCTATATTATTAAAGGGGTATATATAATTGAAATGGAATAAGGGTGATAATCAGATCTATATCAAGTTAATTAAATGCTAAAATTATATATAAACATACACTAAATTTATTATGCTGAGATAGTCTAAATATGGAAAGTACAACTATGCTAAAATAGAAATGATAAAAAGTGAAGTACTTAGCTTTTTCTAATGATAATGTAGTTATATATCTAGAACACGCTAAAATAAAGTGAGAAATATATTTTGGAACAATCATCAAATTTTACATTTAAAACCTATATCTCTTTAGACAATTATGCTATCCTAGGATAGTTACATAGATGCTACTATCTAGGTTTGATGCTAGTGTTATATATATATAGTGTTTATAAAAATAGGATGAAAGCACTTATATGATTTTGGGTAATTTTTAATTTCACTTTGGTGTAATCAGATCTGGGTCATGGATAGTTGTTTTTTGTGAAATGGTAAAAACCTAACTTTCCATCTTCATTGTGATGTTGGAAAAAAATTTGGTTAGTGGGAACATGTTGTCAAGATGACCCCAATGAACCCACTATTAAACGATGTATACATATATAATACTCCAAATAGGGCCTTAGAGTGATGTAATTCTCCCTTATGTGTTGGATTGTGTGTGAATCATATAATATACACAAAGTAAGTACAATAGTGACCTAGCTTATAACATGGAAAATCAAGATCTTGAGGTTATCCTTTAGTACTTAAAATATATAGATGTTTTTTACCTATGATTGGTATGTAAATATGGAAGCTTTGATCAATTAAATGATTGATAGAGTTCTTTTGATAAATTTCCTTTGGTCTCTTTGGTCATTTTTAGGTGTTTTTAGGTTTGGAATGAATGAGGGTTGATATTGTATTTATATTAATACATTTGGAGAAATAAATCACATTAAATAACTAAATTTTACAATTAGGATATATTTCATTTAATAATTAGTTGAATCTAGGGTACTGGATACTTGTGTTAGGGCAAGATAGTAGCATTGACACTACTACCCTAGACATTAGTGTCTAAAGATTAGGAAAGTTGGTATAAGTTTTAAACTTGTAGATATGGAATATAAGTAAATTTTAAACATTATATGAAACATATAATAATTATTTCATCAACATAAGACTGGTTAGACTAAGAAATATAGGCCAAGGGGTACAAAGATAGAGAAGATATGAGACTTGTGGAGGTGAGAGAGGTAAATAATTGAGAATAAAACTAGAGGTCTAAGATTTCCAACTATACAATACTATGGTTTTATATAATCATAAATATCATCTAAATTTACCCTTTTTTTAATCTAGTAATGAAATTTATAGTATAAATAAAAGGAATCTATACTTGGGTGTGTATTCACACCTTGGCTTTAAGTGTACCCAACCTGAGTACTTTATTGGTGATTGGCATATAACCAATAACATGTTATAGTATAAAATTAGAGCATATAATATAGGTTTAAATTACTTGAAATAGATTGACATTGAAAGAGTAAGGTTTAGGATTACACCTGTGTGTCAATGTAACTACCCTGCCTATTGGTAAGTTGTTTTGAAAAATATCTATCATTGTAAGTCTCTAAAAATGAGATTAGGATAAATGTGTGTGTGTGTGTATTTAAAGTTGATATATACAAGGAGATAGAGAGAGATATTAGAAGTCACATTCCACCAAATTTGAATTAAAAGTTAGATTCCCCTTGGTAGTTGAGATTACCTCAACCATGTAACCCAATGATACTTTTAACCTGGTGATACTAGATGATCAATTTCAATGTGACAAATTGGAAATATTGAGTGATTTGATCACCTTAACCATACCATAAGTGAACCAACTACTATAGTAGATTAGCTCAATAAAATTTTGTAAAATTCCAAATGGTATCAATATGAAAAAGCCCATGATATGGTAATAGTACATAAAAGAGTTTTGGAATTTGAAACTAATTTGGATTTTGAAATATTAGGCAAATGCTTCATATAATATGTACCCTAGATATATATCATACTAAAATTGTGTATACAATAGTAAAAATGTATAAAATTCTATCATAATTGTGAATTTGAATCATATAAATGTGTTCTTTGGCCAATTTGGATAACTGTGTAAATGTGGAGAACATGCTTCAAAATCATGCATCCAATATATATAGAGAAATCTAAAAATTGATATAATTACCAATGTGGAGGACATGTTTCCAAAATATGTCACCATTATAATTTGGAAATGTTGAATATTGAATAGGTGTGGAGAACATGCTTCTAAAGCATACCCCCACTAAATTTAGGAACTAATATAAGTACCATATACTAAATTAGTGTGGAGAACATGATTTCAAATCATGCCCCAACTAAATTTGAGAACTAAAAGTGCATGGAATCTATGTCTGTATTACATGCACCCACTAAATATGAAAACTAATTAAAGTACCAATGTGGAGGACATATTTCCAAATCATGCCGCCACTATATTATGGAGATGTTGAATACTAAATAGGTGTATAGAACATGCTTCGAAAACATGTCCCCACTTAGTTTGAGAAGTGTGAATGTGTGGAATTCATTCCCATATGACATACCCCCATTGTACATTAAACTTAATATAAGTACCACATAATGAATGAGTATGGAAAACATGCTTCCAAATCATGTCCCCACTATAACTTGGAAACTAATATAAGTACCACATACTAAATGAGTGTGGATAACATGATTAAAAATCATTCCCCAAATATAATATATATATTATGCTAAGTATGGATAATGTGTTTATTTGACATGCCCTCACCAATATTCCCACTCTTTGAGGTGATTTAAAGAAAGACCTAGTAGTTACTTCAACATAAAAGGATAAGATAATAGTATAATTTGTGAATGTAATAATGTATCATATAGAAGGAACATGTTTGTGTTAATGTATAATTAAAACACCTAGAATAAATGTGATCACATGTAGTCCTAAGATGCATGATAAAATTCATGGAAACATATAGATAGTATAATCTCAACAAGAAAACAAGCACACAAACAAGAAAATTAGAAATTAAGTCAAGAGACAATGGTCCAAGGAGACTGCAAATAAGGGGCATGTTCAGATACCACATAATCAATGGGACATGACTTATTCAAATGTCCATTAATGAAATAATGATGTATTCAAATGTCCATATAATAAATAATGACATATTCAAATGTCAATGTAACATACATAGGCATAGGGTCCACAATCAAAGGAGCATATTTAAATGATCAAACAAGGAATACAATAACAAGGCAAGACACTCAAAGAAATGCATAAGATAAATCATAACCAACATAAACATGTCATAGTATCCCATGGATCTAATGTGTTAGGAAAATTATGTCAAGTGTATAGCATATTAGGAACCCTATCTAAGATATAATCATGGATAAAGGCATGTTTAAGTACATATATAAGTTATAACATGATAATGTAGTGTCATCATCAAGTCATATACCCTGTGTGTATCAAGATCAAAGAAGTAGATGCCCTCAATGTCAATATGACACGAGTAGAGGGAAATACCAACATCTAAAATAGGAATGTTTCATGTATGTGTATATTTTTATCACACACAAGTAGAATTCTGATACATATGTGTATGTAGGATTAATTGAGTATGTTATCCATCAATAAGAAACTAACACATAGATTCCAAAGATCCAATAGAATGTTTAAGTGCCAAAAGTGTTTTTGGATTTTCTATTTTTATTTTTATTTTTTTGGTATTTTTGGAATTGACAAAGGAAGGATCATCCTATGATGTCATATCATGGATGGCCATAGATATATCCCCACTATTCATCTAGTCTAATACCCTATTTACATTTCTAAGGAGCATGGATAGGTGTAATATTTGTCACTTTGGTATCAATGGTGCTCTATGTATTTAAAATTAGACTCTATGGTCATGAAGTAGTAATAGAAGTAAAATGAGTACGTGTTATTGGAACCCATCATTGAGTGTTATGTGGTTTCTTTAGCATAGAAGTGATATGTATATTTTGAGGTGATCTAGATATCTGATCATGGTATGTATTATAATAATGAATTCTTATCATGGTTATATTGACCAATTTGACCCCCAAGTCAAATTAAGTTAAACCCTTGCAAATCAAAACTTTGTCATAGGTCCTTATGGGTGTCTTTTTTCCACCATATTCTAGTTATGTCAAATCATGTCACTTAATATGTTTAAACCTTGTAATATTTGCCTAGGTTGTCCTTATGTCATTTTAAGTCACCCTTTTGGGTCATTTAAAGACTTATAAAATTTTCATGAAATTCCAAGTGTGTCAAGGTATCTTTCCAATGTAAAACATGTTAAGAAGATGTCATATAACAATTTTTAACTAGATATTTGGTAGGTTTAATTTTTAAAATGAGAATAAAATATTTCAAAAGGTAATTTTCAAGAAATTATACAAACTCTACAGTCCATTAGCATGTATTTACATAAGGGTGATAATTAGATATATAACAAGATAATTATATGCTAAAATTAGATATAATCATACACTAAATTTATTATGCTAAGATAGTCTAAATATGGAAAGTATAAATATGTTAAATATATAAATGATAAAAAGTGAAGTACTTAGCTTTTTCTAAGGCTAATGCAGTTACATATCTAGAACATGCTAAAATTAGGTAGGAAAGAGATTTTGGAACGATCATTAGATTTTACATTTGACACCTCTATCTCTCTAGATAATTATAATAGCTTGGGATAGTCACATTGATGCTGCTATCTAGGTTTGATGCTAGTGTTCTATATATAATATTTACTAAAATATGATGTAATCACTTAGATGATGGGTTTTTACTCACCTTCAATCTAATGCATTTAGATCTAGGTCATGGATAATTGTTGTTTGTGAAATGGAAAAACCCTAACTTTCCATCTTTAATGTGACCTTGGGAAAAAAATGGGTTAGTGTGAACATGGTATCAAGATAACACTAATCACCCCATTATTAAAGGATGTTTTTTACATAGATATTAATCCAAAGAGGGCCTTAGAGTGATGTAGGTCTCCCCTATGTGTTGTCTTGTGTGTGAATCATATAATATGCACAAAACAAGTACAATAGTGACCTAGCATATAACTTGGAAAATTAGGCTCTTGGGATTATCTTTTAGCACTTCAAACCTATAGATGTGTTTTACCTATGATTGATATGGAAATATGGAAGCTTTGATAAATTAAATCATGATAGAGTGTTTTTGATAAATTACCTTTAGTTTATTTGGTTTTTTAGGTGTTTATAGGTTAGAAATAAATGAGGTTTGATCATGTATTTATATTGATACATTTGGAGAAATAAATCATATTAAATCACTTAAATTGATCATTAGAATATGTTTTATTTGAAAATTAGATGAATTTAGGGAACTAGACACTTGTTTTAGGGTAGGATAGTATTATTGAAACTATTGTCTATACCAAATGTTAGTGTCTAATGAGCGAGAAAGATGGTATAGGTTTTGAACTTATAGAGATAGAAGATAAGTTAATTTTAAGAATTATAAGCAAGATAGAAGACTTGGTTCATTAACATAATACTGGTCAAACTAAGAGATATAGGCCAAGGGGTACAAAGATAGAGTAGATATGGGACTTTTGGAAGTGGGAGAAGTAAATAACTAAGAATGAAAACCAAGGTCTAAGTTTTCCATCTGCACAATATTAAGGTTCTATATAATCATTAAATATCACCTACATTTTACCTTCCTTTAATCTAGTAATGAAATTTATAGTTTTAAATGAAAATAATATGTACTTGGGTGTGTATTTCCACCTTGTCTTTGTGTGTGCCCAACTTGAGTGCTTTTTTGGTGACTAGCCTACAACCAAAAGCATGTTATAGTATAAAATCAGTGCATATAATATAGGTTGAAATTACTTGAAATAGATTGACATTGAAAGAATAAGGTTTAGGAGTACATTTGTGTGTCCATGTAACTACCCTACCTATTATCAAGTTGTTTTTAAAAATAAGAATCATTTTAAGGCTCTATAAATGAGATTAGGATATATATATATATATAATGGATATATAAAAGGAAATAGGGAGAGATATTGGAAGGAATATGTACACAACATTAGAGAAAAATTGAGTTTCCACCTAGTAATTGAGATTAGCTCAACCATGTAACCTAATGATACTTATAAGCTGGTGAGGCTAGATGATCTATTCCAACCTAAAAACTTGGAAGGATTGAGTTATTTGATCAACTAAACCATAAAATAAGTGAACCAACTACTATAGTAGATTGGCTCAATAAAAGTTTGTAAAATTCCACATGGTGTCAATATGAAAAAGTCCATGATATGGTAACAGTGTATAAAAAAGTTTTGGAATCTGAAACTAATTTTGATTTTCAAATATTGGTCACATGTTTCATAGAATATGCACCTTAGATACATATCATACTAAAATTGTGTATAACATACTAAAAATGTATAAAATTATATCATAATTGTGAATTTCAATATTATAAATGTGTGATTTGGCCAATTTACATAACTATGTAAATGTGGAGGACATGCTTCAAAAGCATGCCCCCACTATATATGGAGAAATATAAACACTAATATAATTAACAATGTGGAGGACATGTTTGCAAAACATGTCCCCACTATAATTTGGAGATGTTGAATAATGAATAGGTGTGGAGAACATGCTTCTAAATATACCCCCATTAAATCTAGGAATTTATATAAGTACCATATACTAAATTAATGAGGATGACATGATTCTAAATCATGTTTCAACTGAAATTAAAAACTCAAAATGGGTGGAATTTGTGCCCATATTACATGCCCCCAGTAAATATGAAAATTGATATATGTACCAATCTAGAGGTCATGCTTCCAAAACATGCCTCCACTATAATCTAGAGATGTTGAATGTTGAATAGGTGTAGAGAACATGATTCAAAAGCATGTCCCCACTCAATCCAAGAAATGTGAATGTGTGGAATTTATTCCCATATGACATACCCCCATTTTATATTAAAATTAATATAAGTACCACATATTGAATGAGCGAATAACATGCTTCCAAATCATGCCCCCAATGTAATCTTGAAACTAATATAAGTACCACATACTAAATGAGTGTGGATAACATGCTTATAAATCATTCCCATACTATAATATATAAATTATGCCAATTATGGATAAAATGTCTCTTTGACATACCCACACTAATATGCCCACTCTTTGAGGTGATGGAAAGATATAACTAGTAGTTACCTCACCTTAAAAGGATAAGACAATTGTATAATCTATGAATGTAATCATGTATCATATAGAAGTAACATGTCTAGGTAAATGTATAATTGAATTAAATAGAACCAATGAAATCACATGTAGGACTAATATTCATGATAAAAACCATGGATATGCCTATACAATAATAATACAATATCATCTAGCAAACAATCACACACACAAGAGCATTAGAAATCAAGTCAAGAGACAATAGCCCAAGGAGACCGCAAACCAGGGGCATGTTCAAATTCCATAGAATGAAAGGGACATGACTTGTTCAAATGTACATAAAGGAAATAATGACATATTCAAATATCATAAAATAAATAATGACATATATAAATGTCAATGCAAACATACATAGGCACATGGGCTACAGTCAAATTAGCATATTCAAATTATCGAACAAGAAATACAATAATAAGGAAATAAATGCAGTGAAGTGCTTACGGTAAATCATAATTAATCAACATATCCATAAGATAGTATACCATGGATTTAATGTGTTATAAAAATTATGTCTAGTGTATAGTATATTAGGTGCCTTGTATAAGATATAATCATGGGTAAAGGCATGTGTAAGTACAAATGTAAGTTCATACATGATAGTGTAGCATTATCATCAAGTCATATAACCTATGTGTTAAGATCAAATAAGTGGATGTCCTCAATGTCCATATGAAATTATTAGAGGGAAATCCTAACATCTAAAATAGGAATGAATTCTATATGTGTATGTATGTATCACACTCAAGTATAAGTCTGATACGTATGTGTATGTAAGAGTAATTTAGTGTGTTGTCCATCAACATGAAACTAACAAATAGACGTTGTTGGAACATAACTAGATAGTGAGAGGGGGCTTGAATCAATATATTAATGAACTTAGTCCTTTTCAAAATCTTTAACTTAGATTAAGACTATATACAGAGATCTCAAACACACAAAAACACATAACACAAGATATACTGTGGAAATCCCAATATGGGAAAAACCATCATGATAATAGCTTCTATAATCTACCATTCTAATCCAACCTCATAATAAGGAACCTCACTAGTTATAATGTTTAAAGGCACCAACCCTAAGGAGATACCAATCCCATGATTTAAGAGTTTCAACTCTAAGGAAGTACCCACTCCCTAAGATAAGCACCCACTTAGCTTATCTTTTGTCACCAACCTATTAGATTCTTCTATGTAACTACAAATCCATATTACAAGATAAATTCATAAATGAATCCAATCCTTATATTCTTTGTTACATGTATGATATGTAATTGTTTTTTATCTACCCATTATCTTTTTGTGCCTTTCTTCTCTCTACCCCTCTGTCTCTATGTCTAGATATGTATCTATTAGAAACACTTCATATCTCTTGCTTTTTACCTCTATCTCTCTATTTGACTTTACTTCACAGTAATAGCAATAACTATAGCCACTTTTCCTTGTGACCTAGATGTCATATATATAATAAATTTATCTATGGTTCCATATCTTTGCTATGTTCACACTTGTTTACAAACACATCACACTCTATTTTGGACTTAGTTTATTATAAATTTAACTGTAATTTTCCCACATCTTGAATTCATGCATCACTACTATGATTCCTAGTCTCATTACTATCTATATATTTCTAGACTTTAGTTTTGGTTCACATGATCATTTACATAAATTTGATCAATCACATCAATCAATATCATTATATGTGTCATGCTTTACATCTTTCCTTCATGTTCTTACACGTTCTTATATCTGACTATTAGTCTAGACATATCTTTAAATATCAATCATTGATCTTGTGTTTAGTGCCATGATTTGATGGTCTTCAATTAAATGGCTCATCTTTAAAATACATCTATTCAATCACATTTTGATAGGATCACGTTATCTATATGGATCTATGTACACTTCAAAAATTTATCTTTATCAACATTAAAATAAGTTCATTAATCTTCTCGATCTAAGATTCCACATGTCATTGGATCTCTAAATATACATGATATTTACTTCTATTTAATCAATAAATTTTGAGCTCTTTATCCCATATTGCTTCTTCTTATGTCTTTAGATCATTTTCACTCCATCAATATTCTCATAATTTCTTGGTATTTTAATCATATATATGGTGATAAACCTTGAGCACCTTAATCCATCTAAGTCTACTCACTCCATTGGATCACCTTTACATGATCTCCACTCACCATTAGATCTTTTGACAATCTTGATATTTATCTCTACTTAGCTCTTGAGAATGTGACACTTGGCATAAGTATGTTTACTCAGAGGTCCATTTGATAATTTTACTTAGCTATGCTCTATTAGATATTCTATGTATGATTAAGTGAGATTCATTAATCAATTTGGGACATATATAAAGTCTAAGACCTATGAAACATTAAGTCCTTTGATCACTACTCGAGATGGTAATTGTTAGGTTGAGGGGCTAGTTCCACAATGACAATAAAGGATTAAGTTATAACTTAAGCTACTAGGTCTAGGATATATCCATTCAATAGTTAAATAGAAAATCATATTTTATGCCATGACTTAAACCCTTAGGGTTTAATTGAGAAACCCTATTTTGTTTGAGAAAAAAAATAATTCAATTTTGAGTTCATCCTTCTCATTTGAACATGCGAACCATATGTATATAATGCTCATGAAAATACCATAATAGATATTTTATTTATTTCATTTTGAAATGCCCATAAATCTTCTTTGTAAAAGCATGACAACCTTGTAAGCTCTTTTTGCACTTAGTTGCATGACCTAAAATTTAGAAAATAAGATCCTCTTACATTGGGGATCCCATCCATATATCCATTTGATCTTGAAGCCTTTATATTTGAAAGATATGGCAATAAAAAAGTGCCTACATAGATTTATCTTACAACCTATAAATTTGACTATGTTATAAAACACTCGCAAAATGGCTGGGAAGCCAAATTTGATCAAGCATATCTTTTTTCACACTACATCATATGACCTAAGATTCAACACATATAAACTATGCATAAATATTAACAAACCCATATGATCATTTTATCCTAGTAAATCCATATATGTGAATGTTGACATCATCAATATGCTTACTTGGATCTATTGAACCCTTGTGCAAATTTGGTTAAGTGTTAGAACTTAGTGAATTTTATCCAAGTAGACAACTTTGCATCTCCCTACCCTCAGCTATGCTTCATTGCATGTATTCAAATATACCATATAACTAAGGACTAATGTGATCAAAACCATGTGACCAGCTCCCCCATACTCATTCACATGTGGTAATGGTGATGTTAGCAAAATGTCTTTTCATCTTTTCCTATCATAGAACCAAAATGTCTAAATGATCAATATGAAGAATCAGATGAATTCCATTCATGAACATAAGCCTTCCAATCATCCTTGACCTCTAATAGTATCCTTTGCATATCCTCTATTCACCATACTCAATATTGAACATTAATGACATGATCATAATGTCCCTTTTGACATTAATGACAATCATATTTCCAATAATCTCCCCCTTTGTCATTAATGACAAACTAAATGATCTGTTATTCTAATATTCTTCTCCTTCTCTAGCATTGCTTGCATTAGATTCTGATGAACTTGAACTAAGGCTATTCATACCAAATTTTATCCACCTTAGGCAATGAAACATTTGCCTAATACTCAACTTGGACACTTTCTCTAATTCTTCTTTGACATTTTCACTTTTCTCCAAACTTGTACAAAGAGCATTTTGCTCTTCTTCTCCCATAGAGAGCATTTACACTTTTTCTCCCCTTTTGACATTAGTGGCAAAGGGACTCTCTATAAATAGTTTTCCAAATGTGTCTCCCCCTTTATCAGATAAAGGAGTTTGTTCAATAATCTTCAACTATCAACTCATTACAACTTTACAAAAATATGCATACATGAGTTGCATTTTTCTCTCTTCTTCTAGGGATTAACAAATATTTTATGAGACTCCACCTAGACTCATGCCTATCACTAGGATCTAGTGATGTGTAGGAGCCACCACTCCCAACTTTTATCTTAGATATTCAAATTGTTCTTTGGGGAGAGTTTTGGTAAATATGTATGCAATTTGATCCTTAGTTGGCACATACTCTATTTTGACCTCTTGATTTTCAACCTTTTCTCTCAAAAATTGATATTTAATTGATATGTGTTTGGTTATTTAATGCATCAATAGATTCTTGGATATATTTATAGCACTTAAATTATCATAAAGAATAGAGACCGGTGACTTGTACTCTACCTTGATTTCCTTGAGTGTTTGCTTCATCCACAAGACTTGAGTGAAACATGCCACTACTACTACATACTCTACTTCTGTTGTAGAAAGTGTAACTAACTCTTGGATTTTTCTTAGCCATGAAACAAGTCTATTTCCAAGGAAAAATACACTACCACTAGTGCTTCTTCTATCATCCACACTTCCTACCCAATCATCATCTATATAATCTATCAAAGTGAAATCTTCACTTATAGCCCATAGTCAATTATGTTCTTGATGTATTTAAAGATCCTTTTCACTACATTGACATGTGATTCTTTAGGAGAAGCTTGAAATATTTCATCCATGCACACTTCTTGCATGATATATGGCCTTGATGAAATTAGGTATAACAAGATACCTATCATTGATCTATATATATTATGATCTGCATTAAGGGACTCATCCTCTTTTCTCAACTTGCATCCAACTATCATGGGAGTACTAACTAGTTTACTTCTTCCATTCCAAACTTCTTGATTATTTCCTTTGCATACTTGGTTTAGGATATGAACATTCCTTCATCAGATTATGTTATTTGTAGACCAATGAAGAAAGAAAGTTCTCCTAGCATAGACATCTCAAACTCACTTTGCATTTGTTTATAAAATTCTTTGCACATTTTTTATTTTTGCCACCAAAGATGATGTCATATACATAAACAAAAACAATCAAAATATGCTCACCTTTTGATTTGAAGAATAGATTATTATTTTCACATATTTTATTGAAACCTTGTTATTATAGGTACTAGTCTAATCTTGAACACAATAATATAGGTGTGTATTTTACACCATATAGAGATTTGTTTAGTCTACACACATAATTTTCTTCGTCTAATAATTGAAAACCTTTAAGTTGTTATATGCAGACATCCTCTTCAAGGTTCCCATTAAGGAAATCAAACTTAACATCCATTTGATAGACTTTGAATTTATTATAAATATAGAATGCTAGAAACATTCTTATAGCTTCCAATCTACCAATTAGATAAAATGTTTTCTTAAAATATATACCATCAACTTGTGCATATCCTTTGCACACCAATCTTTCTTTATTCCTTACAACATGTCTATCCTCATTAAGCATCTTTATATAGACACATTTTGTACCTATCACATTTTTGTTTGAAGGTCTTGGAAATAATTGACAAGTTTTGTTATTTTTAATTTGGCTCAGTTATTATTCCATGGATTTTAGCTACTTCTCATCCTTGTTGGCTTCAACATAGCTCTTAGGCTCAATTTTAGACATTAGAGAAAAACTTACTTGCTCTTTGTTCATTATAGATCTTCTCCTCATCTAAAATCCTTCATTATTATTTTTAATTATCTAATCTTTAGGATGATCCTTTTGAAAAAATCTTGGAGATGCCTTTTCATTAATTTCTTCAGTCTCTTCATTATCTTCTTTTTCTTCAATACTGATTTCCTTGTCTAGTTCAACATGTTTCAATCCTTCTTCAACCTTAACATTAATTCTCTCTACAATCTTGTGTATCCTTTTATTGTAACATATATAGGATTTAATTTGAGTGGAATAATAAATAAATATTCCTTCATCACATCTTGATTCAAATCTTCCTAATTTGTCCTCTTTTTTCTTGATGTAACATTTGCTTCCAAACACTCTGAAGTACTTAACAGAGGTAGGATTTCCATACCATAACTCATAAGGCATTTTGTCACTACATAACCTCAATGAAAATATATCCAATATGTATATCATTATTTATACTACTTCTCTTTAGTATCCATTAGGTAACTTGGTCTCTTTCAACATTGTTCTTGCCATCTCCTTGATTATCCTATTCTTTCTCTCAACAACTCCATTCTACTATGGAGTCCTTACTACAGAGTAGTGAATTTTGATTCCATGATTCTCACAATAATCTATGAACTCATTTGAAGTGAATTATCCACCTTTATTAGGTCTTAAGCATTTGAGCTTTCATCCAATCTCATTCTCCCCCATGGATCTAAAGATCATGAATCTCTCAAATACTTGTGAATTGTCCTTTAAAAAGGTTACCCATGTCATTTTATGTTATCATCTACAAATAAAATTAAGTATATCTCTCTTTTAGATCGTATTATCTTATTTGGACCACAAATATTAGTATGAACTAATTCTAGAGGCTTTGTAGTTACATACTCCTTTGTTTGAAATTTGACCCTTATCTACTTGCCTAGTTAACATTCCTTGAAAGTAATGTTTGAAAGTTTGGTTATCTTTGGAATGAGTCTAACACACATGTTCATGATTACTTTGACTAGGTTATCAAAGTTAACATGACCCATTCTTCTATGTCATAACCAATTCTCATCAATCTTTCTCATCAGGCAAATATTACCATTCACTTCAACAAGATTGAAGATATTGCTTTCAATCCTTTTCCCTTTTGAAACTATTATTCTAGTTCTCTTTAACTTACAACATTCTACATAAAATGTGACCTTATAACCATTGTCACATATTTGGCTAAAACTTAGTAGATTATGCTTCAATCCTTCAACATAAAGGATATCATGTGTAGGCAATTTACCATCTATGTTCAAGTTTCCCTTACCTTTAATCTTTAATATTATGTTGTCTCCCAAGATAAGAGATCATTCCTTAAATTTTATCAATTTGATGAACTTACTCTTGTCACTAGTCATATGCTTTGAGAAACCACTATCTATCATGCACAAAATCTGCTCCTTAACATGGAGTGCAATTTGAGCAATTATAGATTGATTTTTCACTCTGCACACATCCTTATGTTTCTTATTTGGATTCTTTTCAAAAACTTGTGAAACTTTTTTCACACTAGGAGGTATGACTTTCTTTACATTATGTTTTTTTATCTTACAAAGCTAGTTCTACATTGTTTAGCTATGTGACCAAAATTATTGCAATTATATCATATTACATTTGTATCTAACAAAGGTGCAAATGAATTTTTGCTTACAAATTTGGTTCTCCTTATAGGTACAACTCTAAAATTACTAGCCTTATTACCAATATTATTACAAATATAATAATAACCATAGAAAGATGAGTATGAAGATCTCTTCTAAACTCTAGCTTTGTCAAGTCTCTTATTTTTGTGTATCCATCTACATCAGCTACCTTTGTCTTCTTCTTATCTTTAGGATTATTTTCACCTTCAAATTTCTTCACATTAGATGTGTTTGAGTCTATCTTTATGTCTTTACAATCTTTCTCTTTCTTTTATCTTTCTACTTTGAAGTTGTCATATAGCTTATCAAATGTACTTGTTATGGAAAATTTTCCTTTTTCATAACTAAGACCTGATCTCTCTTTTGAAGTATTTTGAGATTTTATAAATTCATCAAGAATGTTTGATCCTACTATAAACTTTAAACTTTTATCTAGTCGACCTTTGACTTTTTCAATCTCTTTTCTCAAAGCCACTATCTCTACTTCTAACTTCATGGACTCATTAGATTTATATTTTAGTTTAAGTTTGACTACATATTCTATTCTTTTAGCCTCTTTAACTTGTGTATTTAGGTTCACTATCATTTGATCAGATTTATCAAGACTTTTGGACATTTTCTGAATTTACTCTTGTCCAAGCTTCTTCTATTTTGAAATCTCTTTTTTAAGCTTGTTAATCTACTCTAAAGCACATATGAGATCATACTCTATATCTACTTCTCCTTAATCTTCTTCAAATGAGTCTTCAACTTCTTCTTGTTCCATAGAAGCTAATCCTATTATCATGAATAATACTTCCTCTTCTTTAGCCACAAAAGCATAGTCATGATCATCATTAGAACAATCACTGACATCCATTGAGTCACTATATTCTTTTATGTATAGACATTTCTTGTTTTTGGATAAGTTCTTCTTCTTGGGATAGTAGGCTTTTACATTTTTACACCTTTTTACTTGCTCAAATTTATCCTTTTTATTATAAAGGCATTTAGCAAAAAAATGTCCTACTTTACCATAATTAAAGCATTTGAAGCGTGACATACCTTTATATTTTCTAGATTCTCTCTTTATTATTTTTACAAAGTTGGATTATTATTTATTAGTCTCCTTAGATCTAGATGTAGGTGCTTTTTATTTTACTTGCATGGCTACTTTGAATGAAACTTCTCTCTTCAAGGTGCCTACTTTACCCATTCTCATCTCATAGGCTATGAAGGCTCCATGCAACTCATCAATAATGAGTTTATCTATATCTCTTGATTCCTTTATTATATATATTTTAGAATCATATCTTGATGGAAAATATCTTAAGACCTTTTTGACAATGATTGATTCTTTCATTTCTTCTCTAAGGCCTCTAATTGCGTTGACTATTTAATCTACCTTGAGGAGGTAGTCTACAATCTTCTCTTCTTCATTCATCTTAAGGCTCTCAAACTTGCCTTTGAATGTTTGTAGCATGGCTTGTTATACCTTGTAATCTACTTCATAGATGATATTTAGTTTGTTATAGATATATTGTGCATTTTGACAATATGTCACTTTGAGAAACTCTTAATTTGATAATCCACAAATGATAAAATTATTTTCCTTTGTATTGCTCTCATATGCCTTCTTGGTATCCTGATTAGTAAGAGCTATAACAGGGGTTGTATACCCATTTACCATAGACATCCATACATAAAACCCTAATAAATATAGATATGATTCCATTATGATGCTCCAAAATGCATAGTTTGATCCATCAAAGAGAGGTGCTTTATTTGATGAATATCCTTCTTAACTAGCCATTGTGTTCACCGTTCCAAGATCTACCTGAGCTAATTAAGCTTCTTCTAAGGAACCGAGGCTATGATACAAATTTTTAGAACACAAATAGATATTTAGATGGGGGTGAATCAGTATATTAATTAATGTAGTCCTTTTCAAAACCTTTTAATGTAGATTAAAACTATATGTAGAGATCTCAAAAACATAAAAACACATAACAAAAGATATACCATGGAAAACCTAATATGGGAAAAACCACCATGAGAATAGCTACTAAAATATAACATTATAATATAGCCTCATAATAAGGAACCTCACTAGTTATAATGTTTAATGGAACTAACCCTAAGGAAACACCAATCCCCTAATTTAATAACTTTAAATCTAAGGAAGCACCCACTCCCTAATTTGAGAACCCACTTAGCTTATCTGATGGCACCAACCTATCATATTCTTCTATAGAGCTAAAAATCCATATTATATCATAGATTCATAAATGAATCCAATCCTTATATTCTTTATTATAGGTTTGATATGTAATTATTCATGCTCTGTACATTATCTCTTTGTGCCTTTTTTGTCTCTACCCCTCTATCTCTATGTTTGGATATCTCTCAATTCAACACACATCATCTCTCTTGATTTTTGCCTCTATCTCTTTATTTGAATCTAATTAAAAGCAATAAAAATATCTCCAACCACTTTTTCCTATGAATTAGATGTGATATATATAAGAAATTGATCTAGGGTTTGATATTTTCATTGTGTTCACACTTATTTACAAACACATCACACTCTATTATGGACTCAATTCATTATCACTTGAATTGTAGGTTTCTCTCATATCATATTCATGCATCAATACTATGATTTATAGTCTCATTACTATCTACAACATTTTTTGGACTCTAGTTTTGATGCATATGCTCATTTACATAGATTTAATTAGCTACAAATATCAATCTCATTATCTATGTCATGATTTACAGATTTCCTACATGTTATTGAGTTTGATTTTTAGTTTGGACATATCTTTAAATATAGATCATTAATTTTATGTTTATCACCATGATCTGATGGCCTTCATTTAAATGGTTCATTTTTAAAAAAGTGTTTATTTGATCACATTCTAATAGGCTCACACTATCTCTCTATTCAACAAACGTCATCTCTCTTGATTTTTGCCTCTATCTATTTATTTGACTCTACTTTAATGCAATAAAAATAGCTCCAAAAACTTTTTCCTATGACTTATATGTGATATATATAAAACATTGATCTAGGGTTCTATATCTTAATTGTGTTCACACTTATTTAAAAACACATCACACTCTATTATGGACTCAATTAATTATCACTTGAATTGTATGTTTCTCATATATCATATTCATGCATCAATACCATGATTTATAGTCTTTACTATCTACAACATTTGTTGGACTCTAGTTTTGATACATATGCTCATTTACATAGATTTGATTGGTTACAACTATCAATCTCATTATCTATGTCATGCTTTAGGGATTTCCTACATGTTCTTTCATTTGATTGTTAGTTTGGACATATCTTTAAATATCAATAATTGATTTTATGTTTAGCACCATGATTTGATGGTCTTCATTTAAATGGATCATTTTAAAAAAGTGTTTATTTGATCACATTCTGACAGGCTCACACTATCCATTGGATCTATGTATGCTTCTAAACTTTAGCTTTGTCAACTTTAAAATGTGTCTATTGATCTTCTTGATCTGAGATTTCACATGCCATTAGATATCCAAAGATACATGATCTGTACTTTTGTCTAATCATTAAATGTTAAACTCTTTATCCCATCTCATTACTTCCTATGTCTTTGGATCACTTTCATTATGTTGATGTTCTTAGACTTGCTTAGTCTTTAACTCACCACTATGTTAATAAACCCCAAGAAATTTATTCCATCTAAGTCAAATCAATCTATTGGATATCCTTTGCATGATCATCCACTCACTATCAAATCTTCTAAAAAGATTGATCTTTATCTCTACTTAGCTATCGAGAATGTGACACTTGGCATAAGCACAATTACTCAAAGTCCATTTTAATAATCTGAATTTGATATGCTCTATTGGATCTTCTATGTATGGTTAAGTGAGAACCATTGATCAAGATATGGGACATATATAAAGTCTAAGACTTAGGAAATATTAAGTCCTTTGATCACTCATCAAGTTGGTAATTACTAGGTTGAGGGGCTAGTTTCATAATGATAATAAAGGCTTAAGTTATAACATAAGCTACTAGATCCAATCTATATATAGTCAACAGAAAAATAAAAAATATTATTTGATGCCATGACTTAAATCGTTAGGGTTTAATTGAGAAACCCTATTTTTTCAGAGAGCAAAGATAGTTCAATTTGAGCTCATTCCTTCTCATTTGAACTTGTGGACCATATGTTTAGTATGCTCATGAAAAACCCATAATAAATATTCTATTTATTTCCTTTAAAAATGCCCATAAAAATTTCCTTTTTAAAATTATGACAACTTTTTAAGACCTTATGTAGATTTTGACTAAGTATGGAGGCCTACATGGAAGGCTAAATTTGTACTTAAATAACTCTTGTTGTGCTTAGTCATATGACCTAAAATTTATCACATAATGTCCTCTTACATAGAGGATTCCATCCATGTATCCATTTTCTCCTAAATCCTTTATATGTTAAAGATATGGAAACATCAAAGTTCATACTTAGCTTTATCTTGCAACTTGTAAATTTGACTCAGTGTTGGAAAACACTGTCAAAATAGGTAGGAGCCCAACTTTTATCAAGCATATATTTTTTTTGCTATATCACGTGACTTGGGATTTAGTGCATATAAACTAGGCATAAAAATGAAAAAACCCATATGTTTATTTTGTCCTAGTACCTCCATATGTGTGAATAATCACATCGTCATTATTCTTACTTGGATCTATTGAAACTTTGTGCAAATTTGGCTAAGTGAATTATGTCCAAGTATCCAACTTTGCATCCCCATATCTTCAACTGCACTTCATCACATGTCTTTAAATATTTTTCATAATAACTAGGGACTAATGTGATCATAACCATGTGACCATATCCCCCACACTCATTCACATGTGGTAATAATGACATCAAAAAAATGCCTTACCATATTTTCCTGTCATAGACCCAAAATGTCTAGATAATCAATATGAAGAATGGGATGAATTCCATCCATGCACACAAGCATTCCAATCATCCTTGACCTTTGATAGGATCCTTTTCATATCCTTTAATCACCATATTCAATATTGAACATCAATGACATGTTAATAATGTCTTTTTTGACATCAATGACAATTATATTTCCAACATATGCTAAGGAGCCAATAAAATGTGTAAGTTCCAAAAGTTTTTTTTGGATTTTTTAATGTTTTTAATGTTTTTGATATTTTTATAATTTTAACATAGGAAGGATCATCTTGTGATGTCATTCAATATATTGACATAGATATATCCCCACTATTAATCTAGTGTAATACCCTATTTATATTGCCAAGGAACATGGATAGGTGTAATATCTATCACTTTGGTATCAATGGTGCTCTATGTATTTAAAATTTGACTCTATGGTTATGAATAAATAATAGGATTAATAGGAGTAGGGTTTATTATAACCCATCATTGAGTTATATGTGGTTTCTTTGGTATAATAGTGATATGTACATCTTGAGGTGATCTACATATCTGATCATGGTGTGTATTATAATTAAGAATTTGTATCATGGTCTTGTTGACCAATTTGTCCCCAAGTCAAATTGAGTCAAACCCTTGTAAATCAAAACTTTTTCATAGGTCCTTATGGGTGTGTTTTTTCCACCATGTTCTATTTATATCAAATCATGTCACTCAATATTTCTAAACCTTGTAATATTTGCCTAGGTTATTTTTATGTCATTTTAAGTCACCTTTTTGAGTGATTTAATGAATTGTATAGTTTTCATGAAATGCCAAGCATGTCAAGGTGTTTTTGAAACATCCAACATGTTAGGAAGATGTCATATAACTATTATTAAATAAAGAGTTACTAGGTTCAATGTTAAAAAAGAGAAGAAAATCTTTCGAAAGGTCATTTTCAAGCAATTGTACAAATTATATGATGCATTGGCATGTATTTTTATTTTAGGAGTGTTTATTGACATTGCCCATGTTTATCTACATGATAAATATGTTTTTATAAATTCAAAAATGATGTAGACACTAAAAAACTACACATGACAAATTTTGATATCAAACTTCCTTTTGAACCTTGTTTGACATTGCATCTAGTGGACCACCTAGTCAACTAGAATCATTTACTAACTTGACCCTATAAAACCCCTAACTCAACACATTTGAATAAAAATTTTAATTCACCCCTTTTAACTTGATTTAACCCATTTTATTTTGGCTTCTCAACTATTGATGGTCAACCTAACCATCGATAGTTGGCCTAACCATCAACTATCAGGTCTTCAAGCCTACTTTAAAGTTTTAAAGCATTAAAAGTTTTGTGGGAGATAAGTATCTCCATAAATGGTAACTTGATTTTGAAAATAGCCTTAAAACATCATGAATTGATATTTTTATCCCTTATCAAATTAGTAACTTCATCCATCCAAATTAGCAACTTCATCCTATAAAAGGTGAAGAGGAGGAAGTGAAATGGATCCATAATCTACAATATTTAATCTAATCTATCTTATATATATGTATACATCATCCTTTTATAAATCAAGTAACATCATTAGGGACTTGAAGCTCTATTAGAATCACTTTTGAAAGCTAAAGTACTATCTCTTTAGCCAAATTACTTTAGCCTTCCACCATCAAGTTTCAAGTATCTTTCACTTATTTTCATTGGTTTATCTTATTTCTAACCTCGTTGCCCTATCACACCCATCAATATCTTATTTTCCACCCCTCAACCTCGTAAAATACCTCCATTTTCCCAAATACACAATTTGTACCTTCTTTTCTAATCATTTCGAGAATTACACAAATAATCATCTATGGTTAGCATAACCATCGACAATCACTTTAATCATTGATGGTTACCCAACCACCAATGGTTAACCTAAACTATTTATGGTTCACCTAACCACCTATGGTCATTGTGGCATAAAAATACAAGTTATTTTCAGCCCCATAACCCTAATCAAACCCAACTTTCTCTATTTTTGTTTTATTATAGTACCTTTTATAGTTTTTAAGACCAAACCCTGACCATTTTAGCATAAGTATTGATTGGCTTTGATACTTTTGGTTATTTTTTATTAACTAGCATTCTACTTTCTTGATATTTCTTTTCATTTATCTTATGCAAGTAAATCTTTAATTTATCATTTTAACTTAATTTTTATAATAGTGGATTAATAGCCTCCCAACAAGCAATATGCTTCTTTTATCTAGCTCACGATAGGTAGTCCACTCATCTATTTGATAACAACCCCATTTTCTAGTGTCTTTCTTATTTATAGGTTATTTCTTCCTATCCAAAGAGGAGTTCCCATTATCATCTAGATTCATGCATGCACTTTACAAGGTATTCTACACACCCTATTACTAGTTCATTATTTATTTTCAAAATTAAGAAATGAGGAAAAATTGAAAAATATTTTTCCAATGTGAGAACACCTCCTCCAATAGTCAGGGTAACCAAACCTTAACCAACAATCTATTTTTGTTTTACAACTTGTCAGATCGAAGCTACATAAGAAAATGGGGCAAAATGTAGACACTCAAAAATTTCACATGAAAAATTTTGATGTCAAACTACCTTTTGACTCTCATCTGACCTCACATCTAGTGGACCACCTATTTAATTAGACTCATTTACTAACTTGACCCTATCAAACCCCTACTCAACACATTTTACTAAACCATTTAATTTACCCCTTTTAACTTACTTTATCATATTTTCTTATGACCCCTCAACTATTGATGGTCATCCTAACCATCGATGGTTAGCCTAACCATCAATGGTCAAGTCTCGAAGCTTACATTAAAGTCTTAAATCATTGAAAAATTTATGAGAGATAAGTATCTCCCTAAGTGGAAACTTACTTTTAAAACTAACTTTAAAACATCATGAATTGGCAACTTTATCCCCTATCAAATTAATAACTTCCTGTATCCCAATTACCAACTTCATCTAATAAAAGGAGAAGAGGAGGAAGTGAAATGGATCCATAATCCATAATATTGCATCTAAGCTCTCTTGCATATAGGTATCTAACATCCTTTCAACAATCAAGCAACATCACCGAAGACCCAAAGCTTTATCAAAATCACATTCAAAAGCTAAAGTAATATCACTCTAGCCAAATTACATCAACCTTCCAACATCAATTTTTAGGTATCGTTCACTTGTTTTCATTGGTTTATCTTATTTCTAACCTCCTTTCCTTATCACACCCATCAGTATCTTATTTTCCACCCTTCAACCCTGTAATAGACCTCTGTTTTCCCAAATACCCAATCTACACCTTCTTTTTTGATCATTTCTAAAATTACATAGGTAATTGCCGATGGTTAGTATAACCACTGATGGTCACTTCAATCATCAATGGTTACCGAACTACTTATGGTCAATCTAAACCACTAATGTTTCACATGACTACCGATGGTCACTATGGCATAAAAACACAACAAACTATTTTCAACCCCATAACCCTAGTCAAACTGAACTTTTTCTATTTCTACCTAGTTATAGTACCTTTTTTTATTTTCTAGACTTGACCCTGACCATTTTAGCATAAGTATTGACTAACTTTGCTACTTTTGGTCATTTTTCTATTAACTAAAATTCTATATTCTTTATAATGCATTTTGTTTATCTTATGCAAGTAGATCATTAATTTATCATTTTAACTAAATTGTTATAATTATGGATCGATGGCCTCCTAACCAGCAATATGCTTCTTGGATCTAGCTCACACTAGGCAATCCTCTCATATATTTTCTAAAAACACCTTTTTCTAGTGTCTTTCTTATCTCTAGGTTATTCCTTCCTAGCCAAAGAGGAGTTCTCATCATCATCTAGATTCATGCATGTACTTTACCAAGTATTCTTCTACACACCCTATTACTAGTTTCATTATTTATTTTAAAACTTAAGAAATGATGGAAAATTGAGAAACATTTTGGCATACCGGATGATACCTAGTGTCCCTTTTATTTCTTTTTTTATTCCTTCATTAAATGAAATCTAGATTTTTTTTGGGGGCTTAAAATAGACCTCTTGCATACATTGATTGCCTACTTGTCTTATTTCATCTAGTAACTTAGGGGTAAATTAATTAATCATAGCCTTCACACTTGTTATCACACACATAAGTCAAACCAAAAAAAATTAACACATCAAAACATACCTGAGACATGGCCCAAATAACATTTCATCTCCTAGTGGTCAAATTTACCCCTTCCATGCTATCCTACTTAGATTTTACCACCAAAGGGAGAACCAACTTAGCTCTTTAGTTTAGTATAAAATTTGAAATTTAGTATATTTTAGCTAATCACTTGACACCCCTATCATTGTGATGTGTGAAGTGAGGTGGTAGGCCCAAAAATCAAGCCACGTAATAAATTTCAATACATATTTCTCTCTTAAGCACCTAAACTCAACTCAAAACCAACCTTAGATTTCCTCTTAGTACTCGATCTACAAGCCAAAATCCCTCTTCATACTTTCTTAGTCATAAGCCACAAGCGATCCAAAAAGAATCCTAGGATTTAATGCACTTTTAGTATAGGTATTATTTTCCTTGAATTCTTTTCTTTTGATTTCTCTTTGTTTAAGGTGTGAATTTCATCATATTATTTCCTATTTTCTCACATGGTCTTTACTAGACAGTAGTTGAAAAACCAAACCAATCAACCACCACCTTCTTCTTCTTCCTTTATGGAATATAATTCTAATTATGAGGGTTCAACTAATTTTCTTCCCCTCATAACAAAATCCTAGTTGTTTCTAAGAGTGATGGAGACTTCACTACCTTCCTTAACAACAACTTGGTGGCCATTCAACACTATCTTAACAACTTACCTTGCCATACCTCTAATACTTTAGTTCCTCTTATAGATCCTTCATATGGTATGACTCCCCATATTATGGTTGGTGTTACCTCAACCCAACCATTGACCACCCAAGCATCCTCTTTCTCCACTACCACTACCCAAACCCAATATAACATCCCAACCTTAGCTAGATTTGGTTAAGATGTTAATTGATAAAATGACCAACCTAGAGTCATCTATCTTTGGGTCTCATAAATTTTTATCCTATGATCAAACCTGTAATGAACCTATCCATCCATCCATCCCTATCTATGATTATCCTCCTCAATAGGAATTACCTAATTTTTCTAAATTCTAAGGTAAGGATAACCCCCAACAACATTTGAGATCATTCCATCATTCTTGCTACTTGATCACATATGATGATGATATCCTCCTTCAAACCTTCCCCATGTCCTTATTAGGACCAACCCTTGATTGGTATAGTGTTCTTCCTAGGCACTCCATCTTTTCTTTCTCCTAATTGGGCCAAATCTTTTTAGAGCATTTCTCGATATATTATTAAGCAATTTGATGATGAGTCAATTATTGATTTTTTGGATATATGGAGAGGTCTCATCAACCAAATTTGTTTCTCCTTACCCCAAATTGAATTGATTTAACTCTTCTCTTAGGGTTGTGCCAAACATATAACCCCCATTCTTCAAGTTTAAAACTTCATAAATTTTGATGAGTCATTCACCATGGCACATAAAATAGAAAATTGGGCCATTGATGAAGGGAAATTGAAACTTCAAAATAAGAATTATAGATTTAAACCCAATGACCCTTCCTCCACCAAAACCACTCACCAATTTAATACTAAAGCAAAATCACCCACAAAATTAGTCACTCTAAAAAATGGTCCACCTCCAACTATAAACTAAAAACCTCCAACCAATTCTTCCAATCCACCCTATCAAAAAACTTGAAACTAAAAATGAGCTCCTCTAAAACAATATACTCCCATTAGAGAATCTTATTCATTATTTTTAGATAAATTTCTCAAATCTAACCTCATACAACTTTCACCTATTAAACTACCCCAACAATCTAATGCTTTCCACCTTGTGTTGGGTTGGTATAATGAGAATGACCATTATGCCTTTCACGGAGTCATAAGACATGACATTAATAGATGCAAAACCTTCAAAATTCTTGTCCAAAACTTGATTGATAGTGGATAACTTGTATTTGATAATCCTAATGCATTTCCTAATCATTCCTTTTACATCCTACACAAACCTTTTCCTAATCATGCTCTTTCTACCCATCACCATGACAAAAAACTCAAATCATCACACTCTCATGATGGACACATGATCAATCTTATTAATAGTGAGGTTATTATTAAGGAGACGATTACCTCAACCACCTCTTCCTCCATCTCAGTTGTGGAAGTGGTGGACTCACCTCCTATTATTTTGGATACCCAAATGGAGGACTCAACCACCCCTCCCTCTTCATTTGATGAGATATTAACTTTATCTACCTCTCCTTTGGTAGAAAGATTAAATAAGACACCTATTGCTTTAACCATCCCTTCTTCCACTCCACCTATTCATGTAGTATAACTACCCTCCATTTCTTTCGAAACTCAAACAAAGGAAGAAACCCTATCCTCTCTTTCACTTGGGTAAAACACACCTACCTCCCCCATCATAATACCATCCATTCCCTCTTTGGAAACTATCCCAAAACAAGAAAAGGTTACCTCATCTACCCAACCACCAATTTTGGATCCATCTATCAAAAATAAGGATGGAGAAACCATTCCCTCTTCTCCACCTATGGGATTAAGATTTGAAATGAATGACCAAGGAATTAAAAACATCTACAAGCCCTTTTCTAGGCTATTCCAAAGTTTAGAGTTCACTTCCCAACCCAATTTTGATAGAGCTACATTTTGCCATCATCTTGGACTCCTTTACCAAAATAAATATGAGCCCTCAACTTCACTTTAATCTAACCTTAAACCCATTATTACCTCTTCACCAAATACCTCTTCCAAAATGAAAAGTGAATCCTCCCAACAACCTCCTTCTAAAATTTCCAAATCACTTTATGCCTCTCTTACCAAACCAATCAAGAATCTAGGAGTCCTTCCCACACCTAGCCATACTCACCACTCTTTGAAGTTGGACTTAACCCCATCTAGTCCACCAATGCAACCTCAAACTAAACTAACTAAGAAGGTAGAGTTACCCAAACCTCCACCTCTAACTAGATACATACCACCTCCTTCCCACTTACCTTCCTTCTTAGGACCCCATCCTTCTACCATCCTAATTACCTATTCTTCCTATAAGAAACCATCCCCCTTTTCTCCACCTACACCCATCAAACCCTTTATTTCTCCATCATTTTTAACTAACCTAGCTACCTCTACTTTCACACCTATTACTAAACCTCCATCATCCAAGTATCCTACTTTCAAAACTTCAACCTCTAAACCAACCTTAACCAAGAAAACCCAACTAAAACAACCAACTAAAACCATTCCTCAAACTATAACTTCCATGGTAAATCCTATGCCTAAAAAGGTTCCCACTCCTAAAACCAAAAACCCATCACCTCTAACACCTTTACTTGAATCCTATTTAGATATTTTCCAAAGGCTATTGAAAGCTTCTTCCATTATCTTACCACCCATCAAGCCCTTTGACCCTTCACATCCTAAACTAACATAGTTCAATGACAATTTAATTTGCCTTTACCATAGGACTCCTAGACATGATATAGAGAAATGTAAATCTCTCAAAATACTTGTCCAAAACCTTTTAGATTAATATGATCTATTGGAGGAACCTACTTTGATCCCATTACCTACCCAACTACCTAACGGACATATCTAACAATAACCCACTCTTCCACTCCCACCCAAGAGTAAGGAGGAGGAACCAAAGAAAGCATCAAACCTAGAAAAACCCCTTATCCATATTATTCATGTGGTTACTTGATCCCAAGACCAATAGAAAGATAAGGAAAAATCCAAAGCATCTATCCCATGGACATACTCTTAAACCCCTCAATCCACCAACCAAACCCAAACATCTCCACCCTTACCTTCACAACCACCAGAACCTAAAGTATTCATTTTGGGAGATTTTTCCTCTAACCTTTTTGCATCCATATATCAGTTAGTGTTGAAATAAATTCACCAAACACCAGTGAAAATTAGCCTCTATGAAATAATTAACACCTCACCCCACCATCACCAAACATTCATACAGGTTCTAAAATATATAGAGGTTGAACTAGATCCTCAAACTCTTATACCCTTTGTTAGAGCCCTCCAAATTTTTTTCGTCATCACCTTTTAGGATTCTAAAATATCACCTATTCATACTAAAGATCCTGACCCTCCCCTCTTTGTCACAGTATACATCAATCAAACCTACATCAAGAGGGTTGTGATTGATGGAGAAGCTAGCATCAACATTATCTCCTCCTATGCTTAGGACCAATTATAGCTACCCAAGAACATCATGTCAGAGAGCATAATGGTTCATTTCTCCTTTAACGATATCATGGCCACTACCTTAGGAACCATTATCCTCCATATTTTCTTGGGGCTTCATACCATTTCTAAACTATTTTACATTATAAAGGGTGAGTTCCAATATAATGTATTACTTGGATGCCCTTGGATATATGTCATGATTTGTGTCCCTTCTACCTTACATTAGTGTGTCAAATTTGAGCATGAAGGTCAAGTTATTACCATCAAAGCTGATCCTAGCCCATTTGCCTCTTGTAATATGACATATTAGCCTAACAACATCTTCCTACCTCCTTCATCTACCTTGAAACCAACTTCTAAAAAATCCATCAATACTCCCACCCATAATAGTGAAGGAGCCTCAACTAGCTCATTCATCCCTTCTTCCTAGATTCCTATAAAGGACCTCTTAGAATCCACTTTTCAATATCTCTCCCTAGGGGAATATTGCCTTTTAGCCTTAGACACTTTCCATACTCTTAAAGAATATGGGAAACTCAAATATGACCCTTCTTATGATCCTAATGTCATAACCATCATCCCTTTCAAGATCCCAAAAATCAAACAAATTTCACCTATGCGGGACTTGAATGTATGCTTCTTGCTCCTACTACTCCTCATATCTGACAATTCACCTTCGACTTCTCTTATCTCAACAAACTACCCTTTTCCAAAGATTGCCTTTATAGGTGTGTTTGGAAGGCGTTTGGTCTCAACTTTTATGACTAAGGACCTCATGAGTTACCCATACTCAAAACCCAAAAAACTCATGAGTTATTTGGTCTTGGGTTCGTATCAACAGAAAAACCCATCTCACCAAAACCCATCACCACTATTGTTGAAGAAATTCCATCCTCATGAACCCCATCTCCCTTAAAATATAAAGACTCTGATATCATCTAATCAATTTTTTATCAATAACCTTGGTTTAGGCCCCCTAACTTATCAAAAAGATGGTCAAACTAAAACCCTTCCTCTCATCCATCCTAAAATGATTGAATGCAATTCTCCTACCATCAACACCATTCAACATTAGGATGATGATTCCATTCTCACCTACCTTAGTGTGGGGAATTATTTAATTCATAAATATTTCTCTCATGAGGATCAAATTATGGTAAATGAATCTACTATTAATGTCAACTTGAGAACTTAAGATAACCCCTATATTGTCAAAATTGGACAATCTTTAAATTCCATAGAACAACAAGATTACCCTTCTTTCCTTTGTGATCATAGCATAACATTTCCTTGGTCCTATCAGAATATCCCAAGAATTAACACTTATATTTCTCTCCATAACATTATTACCCATCCTAAGGTTAAGCTAGTTCAGTAAAAGCTTCATAGGATGCATCCTCACATAACCGTTCTTGTCAAAAAAGAGATTCAAAATCTCTTATTTGTCAACTTCATTCAACCCAGTGACTATCCACAATGGGTTTCTAACATTATTCCTATCACTAAGCCCATATGGGGTCTTCACCTGTGCATCAAATTTCATGACCTCAAACTTGCTTTCCCAAAAGATGAGTTTCTTTTACCGAACATCAATCAACTTATTAATCTTATAGCCAACTATGAAATGTTATATCTCATTTATAGTTTCTTAGGATATATCATATTTTTATTTCCCCCAAAGATCAGCATAAAAATTAATTTATTACCCCATGGGGAACCTTTTACTCCAAGATCATGGTGTTTAGACTAAATAACACTAAAAAAAACCTATCATCAAGATATGACCTATATATTTCATGATCTCTTCCATAAAATTTTAGAGGACTATGTGGATGATCTCCTTGGGAAATCTAAACACCATAAGGATTACCTAGTTGTTCTTACCATCATCTTTAAATGACTAATCCATTATCATGTTAGACTCAACCCTAAGAAATGCATTTTCAAATTTTAACCAAGAAAGCTTCTTGGTTTCATTGTCTCACTATGGAATTGAAATACACCCCACCAAAGTCAGAGCCATCTTGGAGATGCCTCCTCTTACCAATCATATGAAAATCTATAGCTTGTAGGGAAAAATTCAATCTATTCATTACTTCATCTCTTAGTTATCAGATAAATGTCAACCCTTACACCACCTCCTAAAGAAAGACACCTCTTTTAAATGGACAAATTAATGTCAATAGGCCTTTGATTCGATTAAGGAATACCTTATCTCTCGACCTATCCTTATCCCTCCTAAGGAAGAGCAACCTTTCTACCTTTACATATCTACCATAGACCATTCCTTAGGGGCAATGCTCGCTCATCATGATGAATAGAACAAAGATCAAGCCATCTATTACATTAGCCACACCCTTATAAAATATGAAACTCTACCCATTCCAAAAAAATCTACCTCACCTTAGTCTTTGTGGCCTCCAAAATCTATCACTATCTTCTTAATCATAAAACATATGTCATCACCAACACTTATCCCATAAAGTATATGCACTCTAATCCATACCAAAACTAGTGTATGGCTAAGTGGCTCATGCTTCTAGCTAAGTTTGATCTTGAGTTCCTTACAAAAAATTCCATTAAAGGACAAGTCATCTCTGATCAATTTTCCAAAGATCCTCTAACATACAATCAACCTCTTCCTCTCACCTTTCCAAATGAGTCTATTGTAACTCTATCTCAAGAGGAACCCACCTACCAAATGACTATGTTCTTCAATGGCTCTAAATGCCAAAATGGTGGGGGTGCTAGAGTTATTCTCATTCCCATTAATGGTAAACCTTTTCCCCTTTATTTTAAACTTGACATCAACATCATCATCAACATAGCCAAATACGAAGCCCTAGTCATAGGTCTCCAAACCACCCTAGCCTTCAGATTCAAAATAATCAGTGTCTTTGGTGACTCCTAACGAGTCATCAACTAGGTCAATGGATCTTATCCATGTAAAAATGTTGTCCTCCTAAAATACAAACAAATCATGGATGTACTCTTGCATCATTTGATCATCACCTCATTCAATTAGTTCCTTGATCTATTAGCAAATTCATAGACATGATGGCTTCCCTTGCTTCCCAAACTCCATCTCAACCTACCAAATCTAAGCTTTTTATCACCATACATCATTTTATCACACCTTCATATATTATTTATGATCTTCCTATAATTTTTAGTGTGGAAATATCTCCTAACATTTGGTATGCCAAACTTTTGACTACCTTAACCTTGGCATTATTCCTCCAAACCTTTATCAGAATTCCCAAAGATATTTTGTTTAGGGTACCTCTCATTACACCATACTAGGTGGAATCCTTTACAAACATGGTTTTAATGGTCTCCTTCTCCATTTCCTTCATAGTCATGAGGCTTCCCACATTATCAAGGAAATACATGACATAATCTATGGGGGACACTTTAATGGCCTAGATGTTACTAAGTGTATCATTAACCTTGACTACTATTAGCTCACCCTTAATCAAGACTATTGAGACTATGTAAAGAAGTGTGTCAAATTTCAAAAACATGCTAACTTACATCATGTACCTCTCCATGGCCTTTAATTATTTATAGATTATTGGCCCTTATCATAATGGGGTCTTGATCTTATTGGGTAAATCAATCCCCATTCTTCACAATGACACCAATATATCATTATTGCCACCAAATACTTCACCAAATGGGTGAATGCCATCCCTCTTATCTCAACCAAATAATAAAAAACTATCAACTTCATCAATCACCATATCATCTGTCACTTCAGTGTTCCCCATAAGATCATCATTAATAATGGCAAATATTTTAAAAACCAAAAATTCTAAGGTCTCTATGATGATTTTGGCATCAAGTTAAGGTTTTCCTCACCCTATCATCCACGAGCCAATAGATAGGTAGAATCCTCTAACAAAAATCTCATCAAAGTGTTAACTAAGGTAGTAAGTGATTTAGGTTAGGATTGGCACTTTAAGATCCCTTTAGCTTTATGGGCCTATCACACTAGCATTTAAACTTCTATAGGTGTTACCCCATTCTCTCTCATATTTATAAGTCAGGTAGTCTTGCCTCTCAAAATAAAAATTTCCTCTCTTCACATATGATTACACAAAATACTTTCTAAGAGTGACTATTATCAAGAACATCTTGTGTATCTTGAACTTCTTGATGAACATCACCTTGTAAAACTTAATCATCTTCATGTCTATCAGGAATATATCAGGTGTGCATATAATAAAAACCTAAAAGAACAAGAGTTCGACATTAGAGACCTCATCCTTAAGGAAAACCAACATGTAACTAATATGGAGAAAAGTAAAAAGGCTAAATTTTATTTCAATTTTCTTGGACCCTACATCATAACCCATAAGTATGGATAAAGAACTTATCATTTATCCACTCTCAAAGGTAGACCAGAACCTAAGCCTTTTAATGATTCAAATTTGCATCCTTTATATCTTTAAAACAAGGGTCACACTTCCCCTTTGTATCTAACTTAAGCTCATCCCTTGGTTTATTATATTTTCATTTCTCTTCATTGACCTATCCCTATTTTTCTTGTGGATAATTGATTATAACATAGAACCATGTGATTATCCATCATAGTTATTGCCTAATCCTAAGCATGGATACCATATCTCTACCCATGGCATGGTTCTCATGAATACTTTTCATCTCTAATTAGATGAAATCCCATGATTAGTTGTCTCTCAAACCACTTTCCCTCATCCATGATTAACCTTTTTTGCTAAAGTTATACCTCCATTAAGGTAAACCTTTAAGCCTAAATAAACAAGTCCATGTCCAACCTAGGATCAAGATTATTTGGGATACCAAAATATTAGTTAGGTCCATATCTTTAGCATTATAGACTGCATCCTTGAAGGACAATACCCAACACCTAAAAGTTGCTTAAAATACATTATTCCCTTAAAAGATAGCTATAAAAATCTAATTTTAGACTATTCCCTTGAACTATGGCTAATAAATAATCATTTAAAGCTTCCCTCATCGATTGTCTTCAATAAATTATCAAAATAACAAAAGTAAAAAATAACCCTATGTCAAAATCAAAGTAATCAAGCTATAATCAGCTCTTTTATGTTCCATTTGTAGACTTCTTGCATCGATCAGTCTATGCATTATTCTGGTATGCCATAATCAGATCTTATATATGGCATTGGTAGAATTCCCACATTGATCAATCTACTATCATATTAAGGCATGCAATTGTCTGTTATGGTTCTTTGGTCACCTATAAAAGGGGCAAGCTAGCCTACATCAAGTTACCATTTCACCCATTTCCCATTCACCCATGTACTTATAACCTACTTTCTCTTCACACCTTTTCTCAGATCAAGGGACTATGAGATTACTTGATCTAAAGTGATCAATACACCCTCTTTCTCAATCAAATCAAGCTCATGCAAATCTTTCAATAGGATTATGTTCACTAAGTCAATCCAACTATGTTTTATTATTGTTAGTTCCTTGTCAACCCAAAACATCAAGCCCTCTATTAGTTCATGGGGACATATGTCTCATAACTCTTATCTCTTTCTCACATTTAGTTTATTACCTACACCTAATTTACATGCTTATGCTATTTAATCATATCACATATCATATACAAACATGCAAACATCATTCTCATCAATGCAATGATAACATTATGAACCATAAACAAAACAAATATAAGCCATATCCTACCCATACAAAAAATTAAGAACCATAAATCATAAACAATCACAACATACCATTATAACATCATAACATAATATTTTCCTCATCAAACATCATCAACATCATCTCTACACCAATTCTAAATTGTCATCATATATATGAACTATATTATCATTTCACATTCTATTTGTAAATCTTATCAATCAACATGCTTGCATTATCTATCACCTAACCATCATTTTATATTTAAAACATATTTTCATAAACACATCATGAATAACAACATCAAAAATCATCTATCAAATATTCCTGATCATGTGCAAACTAAACCAAATAAAAAACAAATATCTTAATCAAAAACATGTTTTCATCAACATCATCATATAAAAAAATAGTCACCATCATATCCATCATCAAATACCTAAGCTGAAGAGTCAATAATAAACCAATGCATAAAGAATCATAGATGTCATCCTTAGTCCATAAACATCATTACATCACATCGTAATCTACATCTATCACATCTTAATCAATAAACATCATCAACATCACAACATAATCATCATCTCAACAATACAATCAACATAATCCACATATAATCATCATACACATCAATAAGAAAATGCATGACATAATTCATCCATGTCTCTCTCACTCATATACATCTCACATCTTTGGCATGCAGGCTGATATCAAAATTAAAATCATATATATCATAAAATCTTCTCTCAAGCCCATGGGCCATCAGAACCACTACCACCTACACCACTACCATTAGCTCCATCTACACCTACACCTACACCTACACCTACACTACCATTTGGAGGTGGTACCCTTAATATCCTTTCTTATCCCACTATCTTAGAGTAGCTATTGATGGAACACTTGATAAATTGTCCTTATACTCTCTATACTTCATCTACAATGGCACCAACACTAGAACTATAGCCTCATAATATCTTATCTCCTTAATAGTGGCTAGGTACCATATCCTAAAACCTATGTTATGTGGTCTTCATCCTACTACTACAAACACTCCTACCCTCTATTTCAATGAATCTCTCTCTTGAATCACTAAACCAAGATAAATCCTTACCTAATAATGTTTTCTAGTCATAGTCACAACTTGCCCTTGTAAGGTGATAGTTTTATGCCTATAAATAAACCACTTGTCCTTATAAACTAGTGATTTAGGCCTATGCTACTTCTAGTGCTACATATGCCTATCCATTTGGTCCCCCACCCTATACCAATACCCCTATAGGATCTACATCCATATGCTATTAACCACCATCACCCCATCTAAAGCTATCTACTATATATTAGGTCTAGTACCAAGCTATGTATCAATATGCAATACCCATATCATCAATGGTGGCTCTAGTTGATAGCTCATCCTAGTCTAACATGACATCCTATGACTATGTTTTTGGTAATTATAACTTAGTTTCCCCCCTCATATATCTAGGGACATCTGGTGGGATCCCCTAACCAAGTCAAAACTATCTTTGCACTCTCTCAAATTGGATAAGCTCTATCTCCCGATCCCATCTCTCATAAATCTAGTGTTATCTCTATAAAAATAACATGTGGTAGTTATACCTTGGACACCTAGGACAACTTACATATGGCCTCCATACTATATCAACTGCTACCAACCCATCCAAGGCATCTTTAAACTACTTAATATTTTAGCCACCATAATTTACACCTATCAATGCATAGTCACATCTCCATCTAGTAAAACCAAATAGAAAGGGATCATGACTAAATCCATCCCAAGGTATCCCCACTAGCCTCAACACCTGTATGTGCTCATACACCCAAGAATGTAGCACAAACCCAATGTTGATCCTATATCATTTATGTACTCTAAAATCCCATAGCTCTCTATAGATATGCACTAATAACATTGGGGTCCATCCAGACACAATCCTCCCTAGAAGCATCTCCAACATCACCCATAGTAATAGGTATGGAAAGAGGCTATTACTTGAATCAAGCACCATGAAGTATGATACAACCATCATCATCATCATGAGTAGGCATCTATCTATATGAGCCCTTTAGTACAAGAAATTTTAGCTAAATCTACCTAAATAAAATTGACCATGTACTCCATCTACCCCATATATCAAATCCATATGATAATCAATCTCTTCATTATCTATATGGTAGATTGGCTCCCCTTAAATGGGTAGTCATGTGATCCACTAAATGTCCTCTAGGAGAATAATCATCTCCCCCATTAGTAGCAAAAATGTGTTTTTTGGTTCCATCTCTGATGAGGACCATAATCATACTTACATCTGGCATCAGGTACTGATAATGAATCATCACCCCTAATCCAACTATCTCCATATGTCACCACTCCTTTGTGCTCATCGCATCTTGAACCTTAATAAAAAATGAGGGACATGGTCCCTCATCTGAATCTGCTCATAAGCCTACCATAAAACAACATTAAAATGCCTATTTAGTTGTCAAAGTCAAGCTCACTACCTATTTACACTTATCATTTTTACCCTATTTCCATCTAACCCACTCCATCTACCCTATTACCTCTAGCAATTAATCAAACCTCTACCTCTATTCATAACACACCAATACATTATTTTAAACCACCTAAGTACTTCTACCTCTCATCTTATCTAACTCTTTTGACATAAACCTCTATCCATTATCTATATATCTTTAGGAATTTACCCACTTTAACACATTTTTAAAAATGTTTAACACTCTTTAAAATTAGTATTCATCACACTTTCACTACTTTCCACACATATTCTAACCTAATTCACCTTAACCCAATTACTAATTTTACAACCTATAATAATACATTCAACACCTTCAACCCATTTTCCCTTTATGACCTACCATAACCTTCTCAAAAATTTCAAACACATTTAACTACCCTTAACATATTTCACCCTTTTATTATTTTTAACCAATCTTTAACACCAACCATAACAACTATTAACCACTTCACAATCAGTTTAAAACCCCTTTAAACAATACTTCACATTTCAAAACCTTTCAACAAATTCAAATATCCCCCCTCTTTTCCCCTAACTCCCTCAACCACCGATCGTTCCTCAAACCATCGATGGTCCCCTAAGGACCCTTTTACCCCTACATTCAACCATCAACAATTGGGTTAAACCACTGATGGTCACTATGTGTGACCATAAGTAGTGTAAACCTCAAACCCTCAACCTACAAAACTTTCACAACATGACTATCTACCACAAATTAACTTATCTATAGCCACTCTATATCCCATTCCACCATAAGACACCAAGGAACTATCAAATTCATCCAAAAATTTGCTTCATTCCGTAAAACCTAAATACTAAGGCATCATTTCTACTAACACTAGTTCAAAACCTCACCAAATCATTACCCACTACATATAATTCCCATACCATATAACCAATTACAATAGGCTATCAATTTCAATATTACTCCTAGCTCATTCCATAATCACTATCGTGGTTAGATACGCCATTTAACTACTTGATCATGCCCTTGTCCACCCTCCATCTAGTCAACCATTAAACACACACAATCCACCACTCACAATACTCTAAATCATCAAGATAAACACACAAATGACAAATCTCACAAAATACCTAGAAAACAAAATGCTAAACAAGTCAAATGGTAAAAATGACTTAACATGTTAATTTTGTTATTTTGACCTTTTAGGGTTTTACTTGACCATCAATGGTTAGGGTGACTATTGATGGTCAACATTGGGGAAACCCCTAACCATCAATGATCAAGTTCCTCACTTTTATTTCCCCTATTTCAGAATAACCCCACCTCACTTCCAACCTTTTTGAATAACTACATTTGGTCGAAATTTCTTTTTAGATATTATGTCTATAAAACCATGTAAGAAATGTCCACTTGCCTAGTGTATATAGATTTAGCTCAATCATCCCCTACCAAAACATACCTAACCCACCAACCATTACCCCACATCTACCTCAACATTAATCATTTTTTACCTATACCATTTTCTTATTTTGTGATAACTTTTCATTTTCATTTTGACTACTTCAACCAACCTTGCCATGTTGAAGTCTTGAACTTTACACCACCTTTAACATGACTTGACCAATTATTTTGTTTTATGGGATAAATTTCTACCCTAAATACTTATGACCAATGCCAACCCTATCTAGATGGATTGATAGGCCTGACTTGATCATCTATGATGAAAAGTATGGATTGGTTATCCCTATCACATGCCCCTCTAGCATCAAACTTATTTTTACAAACATTGGTAACTTTAGTCTTTGTGTGATCTTGAATATCACCCTTAGTTGCATTTTGTGTGCATGTTTTCATCTCAAATGCATAACATTTTTATGTCACTCACCTTGCTGACTATCCATTTACCATTTATCAAACCCTAACCCAATTTTTCTTTTGCCTCGTCAACTCCAAATTTGAGGGGGAACACATCCTCCAATACTTGGGGAAACCAGACCTTAACCAATGATCTATTTTTGTTCTATAGCTTGTGAGATCAAAATTTCATAACAAAAATGGGAAAAATGTAGACACAAAAATTATACATGACAACTTTTGATGTCAAACTACCTTTTGACCCTTGTTCAGCCTCATGTCTAGTGGACCACCTAGTCAATTAGATTCATTTACTAACTTGACCCTATCAAATACCTAACTCAACACATTTGACTAAACCATTTAATTCACCCCTTTTAAATTTATTTAACCAATTTTATTTTGGCCCTTCAACCATTGATAGTCTACCTAACTATCAATAGTTGACCTAACTATCAATCATCACATCTCTAAGACTGCTTTAAAGTTATAAAGCATTAACAACTTTGTGTGAGATACGTATCTCCCTGAATGGTAACTTGATTTTAAAACTACCTTTAAAATGTCATGAATTAGAAACTTTATCCCCATATCAAATTAATAACTTCTTCCATCCTAATTAATAAATTCATCGTATAAAAGAAGAAGAGGAGGAGGAAGTGAAATAGATCTATAATCCACAATATTGAATCCAAGATCTCTTGCATATAAGTATCCAACATAATTTTAGCAAGAAAATAGAATCATCAAAGTCCTGAAGCTCTATCAAAATCACTTTTTAAACCTAAATTATTTTCACTTTAGCCAAATTACTTTAGCTTTCCACCATCAAGATTTAGGTATCTCTCACTTATTTTCATTAGTTCATATTATTTCTAACCTCCTTTCCCTATCACACCCATTAGTATCTTATTTTCTAACCCTTAACCATGTAATAAACCTCTATTTTTCTAAATACCCAATCTACACCTTCTTTTATGATCATTTCTATAATTACATAGGTAATCACCAATGGTTATCATAACTACCAATGGTCACTTCAATCATTGATGGTTACCCAGCCATTGATAATCAATGTAAGCCACTGATGGTTCACCTGACCACTGATGGTCACTATGGTATAAAAATATAGCAAGTTATTTTCAACCCCATAACCCCAATCAAACCTAAATTTATCTTTTTTCTTGATTATAGTACATTTTTTGATTTTTTAGACTAGACCTCGACTATTTTAGAATTAGTATTAACTAAATTTGCTACTTTTGGTCATTTTTCTATTAACTAGCATTCTACTTTCTTTATATTGCATTTTTTTAATCTTATGCAAGTAGATATTTACTTTATCATTTTAACTTAATTATTATAATAGTGGATTGATGACCTCTTAGGAAGCAATTATCTTATTGTATATGGATCATGCTAGGTAGTCGACTCATCTATTTACTAACAACCCCCTTTTCTAGTGTCTTTCTTATCTATAGGTTATTCCTTTCTAGCTAAAGAGGAGTTCCCATCATTATCTAGATTCATGCATGTAATTTAATATATATTCTTCTACACACCCTATTAATAGTTTCATTATTTATTTTAAAAATTTAAAAATGAGGAAAAATTAATAAATAAATGAATAAAACCATTCTCCTTCTCCCATCACTCTCTTGGAATACTTTATAGGGTCAACTAGTTTTCTAATGATATGTATAACAGGAGACAAGTTAGTCTAAATGCACATAGGACATAAAATTAGACTCTTTGTACTCTTTCTCCATGATAATAGTCTTTATAATTGTGACTCACACTTCATGGAAAAATAATAAGAAGACATGGTACATGGAAAGAGGTTTCAAATCTCACCACCTTGAAATTTTGATAGGTTTCACTATTAAAATGGATTTTTTTCTATAAATTGGATACAAAACGAGTGTGATGTGTGTTTTAGGTGTACTATAGTGATCTTAAATAAATTCATATTACATATTTATATGCAAAATTTCTATTTTACTTTCATATGTCATAATTTTTCCTCTTTGGGTGATGGACTCCAAAATGATCAATGGAGGTTTTCAAAGCTCATGAGCAAGAAATGAGTTTTAAGGTGATGATAAATATTCCATTATTATAATTAACTCAACATGATGGTTTGAGTCATCTATAAATGAGATGGGTTAAAGTCTTGAAAGCTTAATAAGGTGTTTAGTTTAGAGAGTTTGAGGCTTGACGCATTGTTTGCAGGGTATTCATGTTTTGGAGAAGCTCATGGCTTATTAAAAATATAGAGCTCACTCTAGATACATTTGAAGTTCATGATTTATAAATATGATTGAAAATAGTACACCTATATACATCATGGAAACCAATGGTCTGAGTATGGACAAATAAGGCTACAACTAAGCCCAATTATAGAGATGTGAGGTAGAGTGTCAAGAGACTTTGGAGGTGTTTGAATCCATGATGGTATAAGAGTTTATAAAATGTATTTTTGGTAATGGTGATTGGATAAATAACCTTAAATAACAACTATGAAATGAAAACTTGAATTAAATGACAAATTATCAACTTTACCTTAGTTTCTCCAAGGTTGTGTTTCACGTACACATAGTATCATGCCATGGTGGAGATACTTAAGCTCTAGGTTATTAAAATCACTTAAAATTATATCTATGCCTAGATAATAACATTATAATTAAATAAATTAATCATTTTATTTAAGGAATATGATGATCATTTAGTGTTTCAATTATTTTAGTACTGACTAAAAACACTCAATACTATATAGTGCTTCTTAGGCAAAAATCAACCCTACGATAACTATAAGTGACTTCTAGTGTATGGTTGAGAATAAAGATTATAAAATGGTATAAAAAGTAGATATGGATACACCTAATGACCTTATAAAAAATAAAAAGAGTGGAATACATCTATCTTGAGTACATGTACACCTACAAGGGTCTCTAAACACTAATGACCACCTACAACCATACATAACACTTTGAAGAACAACCTTGAGGGATGGAAAAAATTGTATGTTATAAGATAATGAGATATAAATCATTAATTTTAAAGGGTTTTAAAAAACATAAAATATTCACCAATGAGTGAAAAAACATGTCTTAAGACATAGTACTACCTACAAGAGCTTCAAGTGTAAGAAGAGCACCTATAGTTATGTGCTAGTACTAGAAAAATGTTAATGGTGCAAGGTGTCATAGAGTGGAAAATTAATGAAATAAATAACTTTTAGGATATAATATAGTTAATAATAAGGTCTCATCCATTCAACATGTTAATAATTTTGATTCAATCTCACTTTGAATATAATACAGGAGCTTACAGTCTATACAATGGAAAAGTCTTATACACCCACTTGTAAAGAGACCATGGTAAAGAGATGAATGGTTATAGAGTTATAAAATTTAGTGATAATGATGAATTAGGTCTTGTAATTATCATATCACCCTCCATATAGTGCTAATATGCCAGTTAACATAGCCAAAGTTAAGAAAATGTCTTAGACCCTACACAGTCAGTCTTGAGTGCCAATTTGGAGAGATTAGAGGGGTTGAAAGTGATAAAGAGGTGATATAACCTAAAAATTTAGTTTATAGGGTCCTCATGACCCAAAAAAAACATCATATGGTCTTATATTGGCCCAAAAAACAAGGTAAATATCCCTTATTTTGTCTAAGATCTAAGAACTCCCAACCAGGAAACCCTATAGACCTAATAAAAGAAATGAGAAAACATGTAGTGGGAGAGACCAAATATTTTTAGATAAAATATTTGATATTATTAAAGGTTAATTTTAATGTTAAAATGTGGGAGGAAGTATCTACATATACTTAGATCAGTCAAAGTGGTTAAGTACTCATTTGACATAGTCTGGACCTATCAGACTTACCTCTAGATCTAAGTGCTCAAGACAACCACCTTGATATCTAGGACTAAGTGATATTTATAAAAAAATTGAGGTAATTAATATGGAATTAAAATACTTTTAATACTTAATGGATTTAAAGAGCCATAAAAAAAATCATTTTTGGCCTAAGAATACCTTAGTGGTACTCAGACTACTCTCTCAAGCTCAATAGGCTAAATTTACTTACACATGTACAGACAAGGTAAATGGGAGTATAAGGAGGTAGGGATAGTTTAAGGTGGTATTATATCCCTAATTTTTTGTTTTTTTAAATATTTTGGAAGTTAATGTTTTATGAATCTTTGTTAAGAGTCTAAACCATTTAAAACCCTCATAAACCCTTGGTTTTGTCTTGATGGGGGAAAAATGCAACGAAATGCTTCAATAATGATTAATTTGGCTTGGTAAGTGTTTTAATATTTCTCAATAATCTCTCAAAATCCTCACTCATTAATTAGTTTGTACAAGCACTATATAGAATATTACAAAACATGGGTTTTTTACAAGACTTGGGTATTTTATAGGTATAGAGGAGAGTTAAAGAGTGATAATAATTTGGGGAGGTAAATTGGGAATTTTTATAACTCACCAAATTTATTTATAACCTCATAAAATCACATAAATATCTCTACTAACTCATTCACTTTAGGCAGTTTGTGGTAGATAGTGAAAATAGAGAATGATTGCTAAGTGAGATGATGATAAGTCTAATTTTGGGGCCTTTTAAGGTATGATTAATGAAGTGGAATGCAAGGGTAATATATATAGGTTTCATAACACCCCTTAAATTAATTTTATTTAGAAACTAAAGGTAACTTGGGGGACAAATGTGAAGAATGAGTGAAAGAGAGTTAGTGATGGTGATTACAGATGGTGAGTACAAGTGTCATGAAGAAGACTAGAAGTTAAGAAATCATTTGATGACTATTAGAACTTTTTTATAACCCCCCTTAGATAATAAACATGTGTAATATCTCCCTATTCTATATTAAAGTACTCAAAATATTTCTAATGATGAAGGTAGTTTCAAGAAGATAGTTGAAGGACCTATATGCCAAGCTTGGAGAGTTATCATGGTTCAAGTGGACATTTATCCAAGAGGACATTATATAACTATATTTTAAACTTTATTAATTATATAATTTAACTATTTTAAAATAATTTACATGTGAAATTATGACCCTTGAGCTCCACTTTCTTCTCTCTCTTCTCCCATTTTATAAATTCAAGCCATTTTGGCTTTTGTAAAGAATTACACACCTAGTATGGCGAAGCCCTGCTGGTTTGATATTATAATTTACCTTTCAAATAAGATATTAAATATTTTTTTTAGTTAAAAAACTATATTTTTTAACTATGTGAAGTGATTTATAGTGAAAAGTCAAGTGATTGATGCCTATCCTTGCTTTCTTTCAGTACTTCCATATTTTATGCAAGTTGTTTCACTCTAGTATGTCACATGAAGTACTGCCAAGTGTACATGTGTATTTTAAAGTGTAAAAGTATAATTAGTGTCTAAAAATTATATCTATCTCACTTACCTTGAGTTTTTTTCATGTATATCACCTCTATGTTTGAGATACTAGTGTTAGATTATTCTAGTAGTTTAAAGCTAGTGTTGTAAGTCATGTCTCTTAGTGCAAGTGTATGATAATATTGTGGAGATATTTTTTCTATATCACCCCTTATATTATCTTAATTTTATGTCTAATTATATCCCTTTTCATTAAATCAATCAATTAGTGTAGGTGATAAACACTTAAGGATCTATCTAGGGATCTAACCCTTAAACCTTGAGGTCTACCTTTACTATAGGCAACCCACAAGCATAGAGGTATTCCAGTGTTTTTTAAATATGAGAGTAGGATTTCATAAAATCATATAAGGTGATATATTTGGTGAAAATAGGTTCTTTGGTATATTTCTATTTGGTAATCTTACTTCAGATGATAGTGTACCTTTAGTTGCGTGCATTTATTTTCATAATATATGTTTGGATATGGTAAATTGCATAGTGGTATGAGATATTTCAATGTAATGAAATTTTTAATTTTTAATAATGATTAAATCACTCTATGTAATGAGAAATTTATGGAAATAATAAATATTTAATTTAATCATCCTGTAGTAGTGGTATTCCTAAGTTTTATTTTGTATCTAACTTTGAAGTATTTGTATAAATATCATGTGAATATGTATGTATCTATTTAGGTACCCACATCTATTATGTAGATTCACCTTATCCCTATGTCTATTTATCAAGGACCTAATAAACCAATGGTTCCTTGGTAGGATTTGTGAAGGAGAGATCAATTTTGGGAGAGAGTAAACTAGAACAAGGACTTCTAGTAGTGGTCATCTTCTATAAAGGTCGATGGACCATGAATTCCTCATAAGGAGCAACATGGGGTGGCTCGACCCTCTTAGATGATACTCTAGGAGAACTATGTGGTATAGGTCTAGATATGTATTTTTGATATGCAATAATTACTTGATTGGTTATCCATGTAATCCTTTATTCAAGAGCAGAAGCCTCATTATCATGGTGTCTATTAATCCTATGGTAAGTGAAAAAATGTTATCCTTTGGCATTTTCAAATTGGTTCCATGTATAATGTGAATTAATAAGAAGTGTTATAATTTATTTATCTAATAGAGTGTATATCATATCATGTGGTCTATCTTCATACGAATTAAACTGAAGAGGCTACTATTTTATAGATGTATATGGCTATGGAAGGTAATCTATAAGCATGTTCCTTTATTTTTTCAAAACCTTTACTATTTGTTTGTTAATATATATTTTTGGTGCTATTGAAGGTGTTTAAATTGATTCATTATTTCCTATAACTTGTTTATTTTCCTTGGAAAAAATATTTTTACAATGTTTAGGTTTGGATGGATAAATAGGCTTCTTAGTTTGGGTGTTAATTAGAATGCATGCATATTTGTGGACATCCAAACATAAGCTCTTGAATGTAGTAAAAGGCTTAGATAATGTTATTTATCTAAGTGGAGAAATAATACCTATACTAAATCTAAACTATATTTCCAAATATGAGGGTGTATAATGTAAGGAATATAAATCATCCTTAAATCAAATAACATAATCATGTATAGGCTCATTTTATATTTGTGTCAATGCTTTAAAATGTTCCAATGGTAATTTAGGTAAGGTATGATGATGAAAATGTGATATAAATACATCTTAATTTTTTTTTTGAAATTTGATAATGAACCATTTAGGAGAGTATACAACTAATCAAGATCCCCTTGATTTAAGCTACAATGAAATGCCTTTAAGATCAAGATTTTATTTTAGGCCCAAAGTTAAAAGGATTGTATATATTATTTCAAATGAATAAAAAGAACCCCTAGACCATCAAAGGAGGATAATTTAGGTAGATAAATGTTGAAGTATAGGTATAGTATAATAAATACATAAAAATAGATTTGTCTACTAATATAATCTCCTCAAAAATTGCCTCATGTGAAGAAAGTTTTAGCTTAAGAGTGTTGACTGATTATTGAAAATCTCCAATGGTAATCATAATAGATAACATATCATAAGAATAAGTTGATGATTTTTATAGTGGTTGTAAATTACCATTTTTATGTAACATAGGAATAATAGACTCTTTATCATACTCTAAAATAGTCTCATCACATGATTTTTGAATATTAAGTAAAGGAACATCTATGTTGAAAGAGGTAAGTACATCTTTTTGGATAGTACAAAGTTTTATATCATTATCATTGTAAGGTGATACATTTATTGAAATTTCATGACATACTAAAGGAGTAGGATAAATAATTTCAGTTTTAAACACACTCTTATTTTGAGAATAAAATGCAAAGGAGGAAAATGAAGAGCCATTTCTTATTTCATGTAACACATCAAGAGATGGAATAATATTGCCTTTAATTTTAGTTTTACTTTCACATCCAAGATATATAGGTTTAAAGCATGCAATATCAATACATAATTGAGGTACATCATGGTTATGTGAGAAAGGAACATTGACATAACGATAATTTTCATCCTTGTTATTTTTCCTAGGAAATTATTTAATTAAGAAACCTTTTGGAAATGTGTTTTAGTATTTCTTGTATTTATATGGTTTGAGATTTTCAAAAGATACATCAAATAGACTTTGGAATTTTATTGTGTCCCCACAAAATACATGTTTTTTAGTTGTTTCCTTATGATTTTTATATTCACTCACATTATTTTATTCAATCAAGACAATGGAAGACATAGGACTTGTATGTTTATCACTAAAAATAAGAGGGGGAGAATAGATTTGACTAGTTTCACTCTACTCATCCAAACAAGGAATAAAAGTTACAACACGAGTATTATTTTTTAAAGTAGGCACACACTTTATTTCATCAACATTTAAATAATGAGAGATAAAAAAAAAACCTTTGACTATTTCAACATTTTCCTCATTGGGAAGGGAAGAAGTACACTAGTTTTTTAAAGTAACTAAAGAATGTATGCATGCAACATTTTTATTTTAAACATTTTGAATGTTATCATTTGGCTTACTAGTTGTATTTTGAATCTTTTCTAACTCTTGAAACTCTTCATCATTGGAAAATAAAGGCATATTAGAGATGTCATAGTCAAGAGGGATACCGTTAAAGTCAAACTCATAAGTATAAATGTCATTATCACTACCTTGCTCATTTATATTTGCATTTACATAATTAGTTATTTCATTATCATAGTTGTAATCAAAATAGGATTAATACTATTTTTATATTATATAAGATCTTCATATGTAATAATGTAGTCATATAAAATGCAAAAATAGGTAACTTGAGAGTGCCTAATGACACCCAACCCATAAGTCCCTCTTGGTTACTCTCATGACCCTCATATGCATCTTTACATTGATTCCCAGTCATCCATAACCTTCTCGACTTGATCCCAACTAAGATATACCCCTATTTATAAGATAAATCAATCCCCCTAGGTCCCATCTACTCAAGACAATAGCACCACACTAGGACTATAACACCAATTCTGATATTGTTCACTTTCATGCATTATTCTCCAAGTCCATTTATGGACCCAAAAGTTAATTTATTCTAGTTCCCCATCCTTATCCTTGTCAACCTAATGCAAATAAATTCAATCCATGGCCAATATATCCATATAAAATACCATTTAAATATCATTTGGAAAGGGTTGGCAAATATCACTAAGCAAGAAAGAATACAAGTAAAAATACTCAAGAAATCTTCCCTATTCTCTATATACAGCCAACTGACACACTTAAAAGCTCATTTAAATCCTTACACTTGTCCCTAGCCACCTAAATAACATCCATTTTACCATTCTACATTTTCATATACACAATTTCACAAAGCACATCAAGTGGGAGAACTACATATGGCTTGATCCCTCTTCAGAGTATTGGTATGTAGGCAACATGATGACACATGGGGTGTGAAGCATGTCCAATAAATATTACACACATTAACCCCATTATTTCTCAAATTGGTCAAAATATAATGGAAGATAGGGTTTGAAGAAAGAATATACTCTATAGGGAGATAAATAGACTTATAATTGTCAAAGCTTCATTGATAGGGTCACACAGACATAATGAACAAAACCTAGAAAGATTACATCTTAAGGATCATATTAGCAAAGGTGGACTATAGCATTGGTACCACTACTATCTAGTTTTAGTGCTCCTATGAAATTACAAAATGAAGTTTAGATCTTAGTTTATGACAGTGTCTTAGTCCTGTAGAGTGAATTATAACATCTATCTCAATAAGATCATTCAGTTTCTAGTTAGGTTTTATTTTCTTCACCCTATTACTGTTTTTAGAAAATTTTGAATTGTAATTAATTTAAATAAATTATTATCTTACTTATTATTTATTTATTTATTTATTGATTTTACTACTCAGACCTTTTAACTAAATTATGAATAATACCCCAATATTCCCAAAATTGTTAAATTATTTGGTGAACCCGACTTACTTCTTTTGTACATAAAAACCCTAAGAACCCTATGGTAAAAATACTACTAATTTTTCCTATATTTTTATTATTTTTTACCTAAATATTAAAATCATAAATTTGCAATAAATTTTTTAAAAAAATTATGAAATTTTAAAATATTTTTCTTTTAATTGCTAGTTGCCCACACTAGGTCCCAATAGTTTTCCAATCATTTTTTGAATTTTTAATAGCATATTTAAATCAAAATTTCATTTAAAATTCAAAATTTCATTGTAATTTGTAAAAATATTTTATTTTTTAGAACCCTAGTTGCATTCACTAGGTCTCCTTAAATCACTAATTTTTTAATAAATTTATGATTTTTTACTTGCATATCTAACTTATAAATTCACTTCAAATTTCAAATTTTTGTATTAATTTTAATATAATCATCTATTAAACCCTAGTTTCATATACTAGGTCCTATTACTTGTGAGATATTACCTTACATTCTAAAAAATCAGATTTCAAAAATGGGTTTCACTTATTTACAATTATTTCTTGCATTTCTTACATAAAATAAGGAAACCATCATTGGGTCTATCATGTACATAAATGATGAAGTTTATCATATGTTAATACAAAGCTTTATTCTTTGAATTTCATGTTTATGCTTCATAAAATGGGATGATGTTAAGAAACTTATTATTAAACATGCTAAGATATCTTTTGCATCACCTCCCTTAGAGCCTCTATCATGTGATAAGTCATGTTGCATGGTCCATTTCATTCTTCCCCAGGTCACTACCCATTTCCAGAGAGCCCAGTTGACACCCTTTATACCTCTACCACCTCAACCTATTAGTTATCTTTGCTCTCCTCTTGTAGCTACTACTATACCTATACAAAATGTAGATAATGTGGTTAGAGTTGTTACTCAATGTGCCACCATGGCTCCTCTACCTAGTCAAGAGCCCCATCACCCTCCTATTCTTTCTATTCTCAGGCCCAATCTACTCACACAATTAGATACACATAAGGCATATGATATTATTGATCAATTGAGAAATACTCTAACTAATATTTCTCTGTTAGAAATACTTCAAAAAGCCAATGTATTTAAGGACATCCTTTATCAGGCACTTACTCAAAATTTTATGCCCATTGATTTAGAGCCTTCTTATTTTGCATAAGTGGTTAACACACAAAAAACCATAAAATATTCTATTACTTTTGATCTTGATGACATGCCATCTTAGATAATTATTGATCAAAATTGACCACTATTCATACAAGCTCAAGTCAAAACTAGCACAATTAACAAAGTTCTAATTGATAGTGGTTCTAGACTTAATTTATGTAATGTTACATTCTTATAGAACATGGGCATTGATATGGAATCCATGCATAAATCATATAAAAATATTATAGGGTTTGATGATATACTATGACAAACATTGGTTACCATAATTTTGGATATCATATTAGGATCCAAAACCCTCTCTATGCAGTTATAAGTCATGCCAGGTCCTCTTCATTATAATATTATACTCAAATGACCCTAGATACACACTATGGGAAAAGTCCCTTCTAATCTTCATTGATGTGTTAAGCTTCTCCATTAAGGATACCTTTACACATGTCCAATAGATAACTAACCATTTAGATATTTTCAAACTATAGATTCATCTTTGACTATTTTTCTAGATGGGATACCTCATACCATAGTTCATCCACCACCTCATTGCATTTATCCAGACTAGATACATACATATGAGGTTGGAGAGATTATCACTTCTCACACTCTTCTAGTTATAGTTGTGCCCTCAGCTCTAGATATTTAGCTAGTCACAACAACTTTATCCATTCTAGTTACTCTGTCAGTCATGATTCCTACACCTGTTAGAGTTATACATTCACCAACAATATTTCTAGTAGTACTAGTTAATTATATGAATATAGTCACTCCATTAGTTATATATACTCTCACAATACCATTGTCTTCTATTGCTATAGTTTATGAGACCCCCATATCATAATTAGCCCTTGTGCTAAATTTTGAGTTACCATAAGTACATGATGTTGATATAGATTTTCAGGCTTCTTCAAATGATGATATGACACCCACACTCACAAATGACTACTTATGTGGGTTGAGCTTTACACTAGTTGTCCTATCCTAAGAGAGTATTGAGATGACTCTAGATCTATCATTAGACATCTTACATCACTCCTATCATCTTTCACTACACTCTCAAGATATACTCAACATTCACAACCATAGATAGATCACTTGGCACATATAGTTCACATGGTTACCTCTATGGATATAAATCTAGTCAATTACATTCAAGCAAGAAACACATAGCATCAACCATATATTATATTATAAATATTACTAGATCATGTATTAATCACCTTACCTATAGTGCAATATAGATCTATTAGTAGATTATCGTAGCAAGATGGTCACCCATTTTGTCTTTTTCACAAGATAACAAGTCATAATACAAATTCATGTATAACTTTATAGAAGAGATTGGATAGACTATAGTTTCATGGTATTATTTAGAGTACAACACCACTAGCACCAACTTCTTCACTTAAACCAAAATAACCTACTAGCATAACTAAACATCCTAGAGAAGAATCAATATCTCCACCACTAGAGTAACCTATAGTTTACCTTGGATAGGATGGAACCATGTATATGTTAAGCATGGAATATACTGAGATGGGGGGGGGTGAATCAGTATATTTATCTTATAAAACTTTCCCTTAATCAAACATTCAAGATATGCAATAAAACTCAAATAATAAACATCACACAAGAAAGAGAGAGACACCAGATATAACATGGAATCCCAATGTGGGAAAAACCATAGAGAACAATCTCAAGTATATTCATGAGAATAAATTCACAGGAGCACCATACCCCTTTGCCGAGTACTAACCTCAGCTACAATTCATGAGCACCAACCCATAGGAGCTTCAAACCCCTTTGTCGAGCACCAACCCAGCTATCATTCATGAGCACCAACCCACATGAGCATCAACCAATTTGTGTATACCACACACCTATCTCTCAATGTTGCTATATCAAAAAATGATAGTTCAATACAACATCTCTTTCCTCTCTCTCACCTTTACTCTTCTAAGCTAGATAACACAATATCAAATTAACCTCTCACACTCATATTATAAATGGCTTCTCAAGCCTTTATTTATAGCTTCCCAAATGACCTTTGGCCTTCCCCCTTTGTGACCCTTCAATCCTCATGGAAAATGGTGCCAATCTTGGATGACCCTTCATATTCAAGCCTTTAAAAAGTCATGTGGTGACCCTTCATGATCAAAAACGTCCTTCCCACTTTTTTCCTTATCTTTGGTGACTTTTCGTATTCCTTAAAGTGTCCCTTCATGAGAAACTCGCCCTTACTCTTTTTTTTTCACTTGGTGACTCTTGGTATTCCCCAAAATGACTCTTCATGGGAAAATGTGTCCCATCCTTATTTTTCCTTTACCCCATGGTTCTTTCACTTCTCCATGGGCCCTTATTTTGTCTCATATGCAACCAAAAATATATTCATTAATATTAAATAAATATTACCTCATATTAGCCAAGATATATTTATTACAAACAACATTAAATGCAATGGGGCCTTTATCACCAATAATGTTAAACCTTTGACATCAATGACAATATTTCCAACAATCTCCCCCTTTGTCATTGATGTCAACCTCAATCCTGAAACTGCCACATCCTATCACCTACAAATCCTGTCATCTGAAAACATACAAGAACTCCTCCTTATTATAGCAACCTGTACCTATTCCTTGTACCTATTTTCTGCACTTGTACCTATTATTCTCCCCCTTTGACATCAATGGCAAAGGGCCTACCTGGAGCTAACACTTAGCTCCCCCTCAACTGATGCTAAACCTCAATGGTAGGAAGTAAGGGAAGTTACTCCCAACTTCTCTCGCAGATACTCAAATGTGTCTTTTGGTAGTGCCTTTGTGAAAATATTTGCAATCTGCTCTGTAGTACTAATATATTCCAACTTAACATGTTGATCTACAACTTGCTCTCTCAAAAAGTGATATCTAATGGGAATATGTTTTGTTCTTGAATGCATTACTAGATTTTATGAAATATTTATAGCACTTGTGTTATAAAAAAAAATTGAAATAGGTTCATCATACTTTACCTTGATATCTTCCAAAGTTTGCTTCATCCAAAGCACTTGAGTACAACACAATACTGCTACAATATATTCTACTTCAGCTATAGAAAGTGATACTGAGTTCTTCTTCTTGCTTAGCCATGATACTAAGCTATCACCAAGGAAGAAAGCTCCTCCACTTGTACTCTTTTTGTCATCTAAACACCCTACCCAATTTGAATTTGTATAAGCAACTAAAGTGAAATCTTTACCTGTGGGATACCATAATCCATAATCTAATGTCCCTTTGATATATCTAAATATTCTTTTCACCAACTGAACATGACTATCTCTTGGAGATGACTGATATCTTACAACCATACCTACTGCATGCATGATGTCTGGTCTCGATGATGTCAAATATAAAAGACTACCAATCATATATCTATACAAAGATTGATCTGTAATAGGTGAATCTTTGTCCTTGCTCACCTTATTTCCTATACACATAGGTGTGCCAACTAGTACATAATTCTCAAAACCAAATTTCTTCAACATTTCCTTGGCATATTTACTTTGAGATATAAAAATTCCTTCATTTGATTGAAATATTTGTAATCCTAAAAAAAATGATAATTCTCCAAGCATATACATCTCAAATTCTTTTTGCATTCTATCATAAAATTCTTTTGTCATCTTTTCAATATTTCCTCTAAAAATGATATCATCAACATAAACCACAACAATCAATTGATGCTCACCTTCTGTTTTGATGTAAAGATTACTATCAGTAAATCCTCTCTTGAATCCTTGATCTTATAGGTACTTATCAAGTCTTGCATACCAAGATCTAGGATCTTGTTTTAATCCATACAATGCTTTCTTCAATATGCATACATGATTACTAATATTTGAGAGATTAAACCCCTCAGGCTGCTCAATGTAGAACTCTTCTTCAAGATTCCCATTTAGGAAGGCAGATTTGACATCCATCTAAAATAATTTGAAATTTTTAAAAAATGCATATACAAGAAACATTCTAATAGCCTCTAACCTTGCTACTAGTGCAAAAGTTTCTTCAAAATCTATTCCCTTAATCTAAGCATATCCTTTACACACTAATCTTGCTTTATTTCTGGTTACTTCTCCATTTTCATTCAACTTATTTCTATAAACCCATTTTGTTCCTATCACATTGTGATCTTTTGGTATAGGCACTAATTCCCAAGTATCATTCTGTTCTATCTGATCTAATTCTTCATCCATAGCCTTAACCCAATGCTCATCATGTCTGGCTTCTAAAAAAATTCTAGGCTGGATTTTAGATAACAAAGAGAAATTAACTTGTTCAGATTCACTTACCATCATTCTTCTGGTGCAAATTCCTTCTTTTATATCCTTGATGATGTCACTTTCATTACAATTTTTCTAAACATATTTGGATGGAGTCTTGGTGCCCTTTTTCTCCTTTTCCTCATCTTCATCTAATTCTTCAAAGCCTTCCTCTTCAATGATATCAGGAATGTCTACTGGATCACTGATATTTTGTGTTCCATCTTCTTCTATCTTGACACTTGAACTTTCAACAATTTTCTTGGTTCTTTTGTTATAACATTTATAACCTTTACTTTTGCAAGAATAACCAAGAAATATACCTTCATCTGCTCTGGATTCAAACTTACCAAGTTTTTCATCAGTTCTCTTTATGAAGCATTTGCTACCGAAAACTCTAAAATAATCAACTGTTGCTGGTTTGTCTTTCCATAGCTCATAAGGAGTTTTGTCACTATTGACTCTTAATGAAGCTCTATTCTAAATATGCACTAATATACCAACTACCTCTCTCCAATATTTATTTTCTATCTTGGATTCATTTAGCATTGTCCTCGCCATCTCTTGAACTATTCTATTTTTTTGTTTAACTACTCCATTTTATTATGGAGTTGTGGCTGCTGAATACTATCTCTTTATTCCATGATCTTTACAAAACTCAATAAATTGATCTGACATGAATTCTCCTTGATCTGATATTAGACACTTAATCTTTAGATTAGTTTCATTCTCAAGTAATGCTTTCAACTATCTAAAAGCTTCTGATGTTTTCTTTAAAAACATTATCCAGATCATACGTGAAAAATCATCAATAAGTAACATGAAATATTTATCACCTTGAGTATTTTGAGTCCTCATAGGTCCACATAGATTAGTGTGAACAAGCTTTAGCATCTGAGTGGTCGAATACTCTTTTGTTTTAAACCTCTTTCTAACTTGCTTCCCATGCTGACAAGGTCCACAAAGCATGTTAGATGGCTTTGTGATCGTTGGAAGATTCTTGACTATTTGCTTTATGCAAATTTTGACAAGATTGTCAAAATTTATATGCCCCATTCTCCTATGCCATAGCCAACTTTCTTAAATCTGACTCAAACAACATTTTTGACCTTTGATGTTTGATAGCATATATAATTTATTACCTGTTCTCTAAGCATCTACAATTAATACATCTGAATCTTTTCTTCTAATTTCACAACCTTCTGCATAAAACTTTAGTGTGTGCCCCTGATCACACATTTGAATTACACTTGAAAGATTATGCTTAAGACCTTCTACATATAAAACATTTTCAGTTTTAGTTCTACCATTATCTAAACTTAGTGTACCTTTTTTGGCAATTTTGGCAGTGGTGTTGTCCCCAAATTTCACTATGCTACCATTGATCTTCTTCAGGGTTATGACTTGCTCTTGTCTCTTGTCATGTGCCTTGAACATTCACTATCAATAAACCATGGATTTTCTTCATTTCTTGCATGCAAAGCTATCTGGACCAACATAGAACCTTCAAATTGTATCTTTTGCCATGTCTGAACCTTTTTCTTGATGAATGGAGCCTTGAAACTCTGGTCCTTCTTGACTGACTCAAATAGGTTTCTATAATATTGAGCTATGTGTCCAAAGTTGTTACACTTGTAACAAATTATGGTCTCTTCATCAAAGCTTGATAGAGGAGCAAAAGAGTTATAACTTCTGCTTGACTCTATATGACCTTCCTTTTCCTTATTTTTGAGATTGTTAGCTCTTTTTCTACATTCTAATTTCTTATGACCATATCCATTACAATAAAAATAGTAACCATATTTGTGAATCTTTGACCTGATTGCCTTTTATAGCTTTGTTCCTTCCATCCTTCTTTGTCCTTTGTATTATTCATTCCTTCCCTTCTTGTTTCTTTATTTGTAAGAGCTTCAACATAGCTCTTCTTCTTTTCAAAATTGATACCTATCTTATCTGATATTGCCTTTTGGCTTTCTAATATCTTATTTAGCATATTAGTGCTATTCTCAAATTTTGAATCATTGACTATTTTATTATTGAGTGCTTTCTCAATCTCTTCTTTTAAAGAGGCAATTTCAGTAACATACCTTTCACATTCTTTTCTTGATATTTCCAACTATGCCATCAGATCTTCAATTATCTGCTTTGACTCCTTGTCATTTTTCTTGATTTGATGCTTTAATCTTTGATTTTTATTTTCAACAATTTTCAACTCTTCTAAGGCACACATGAGTTCTCCTTCCATATTCACTTCGGCTTCATCCTCTTCTTCTTCTTGATCAACTATTCTTTTGCTTGTAGAGGCACCTTTATGTATGGCCATCTTGTACTTTCCTGATCTACCTTCAGGCTGTAAAACTTTTCAAAAAGGAACCTACTTTGATACCAATTGTTAAGCACAAAATATACTGAGAGGGGAGGTGAATCAGTATATTTATCTTATAAAACTTTCCCTTAATCAAACATTCAATATATGTAATAAAACTCAAATAATAAACATCACACAAGAAAGAGATAGGCACTAGATATAATGTGGAAACCCAATGTAGGAAAAACATGGAGAACAATCTCAAGTATATTCATGAGAATAAATTCAGAAGAGCACCATACCCCTTTACCGAGTACCAACCTCAACTACAATTCATGAGCACCAACCCATAGGATCTTCAAACCCCTTTGCCGAGCACCAACCTAGCTATCATTCGTGAGCACCAACTCACATGAGCATCAACCACTTTGTGTATACCACACACCTATCTCTCAATGTTACTATATCAACAAATGATAGTTCAATACAACATCTCTTTCCTCTCTCTCACCTTTGCTCTTCTAAGCTAGATAATACAATATCAAATTAGCCTCTCACACTCATATTACAAATGGCTTCTCAAGCCTTTATTTATAGCTTTCCAAATGACCTTTGGCCTTCCCCCTTTGTGACCCTTCAATCCTCATGGAAAATGGTGCCAATGTTGGATGACCCTTCATATTCAAGCCTTTAAAAAGTCATGTGGTGACCCTTCATGATCAAAAACGTCCTTCCCACTTTTGTCCTTATCTTTGGTGACTTTTCGTATTCCTTAAAGTGTCCCTTCATGAGAAACTCGCCCTTACTCTTTTTTCTTCACTTGGTGACTCTTGGTATTCCCCAAAATGACTCTTCATGGGAAAATGCATCCCATCCTTCTTTTGTCTTTACCCCGTGGCTCTTCGACTTCTCCATGGGCCCTTATTTTGTCTCATATGCAACCAAAAATATATTCATTAATATTAAATAAATATTAACTCATATTTTCCAAGATATATTTATTACAAACAACATTAAATGCAATGGGGCCTTTATCACCAATAATGTTAAACCTTTGACATCAATGACAATATTTCCAATAGTATATAGCTTCTATATCATATGATGATAATTATGACAACAATATTGAGGTATTTGAATATGCTTATGATCCCTCCCTCCCATATATCTCTATCTAGATCCATCCTTTGAACTTATACCTCTTCTAGCCTAGCTTTTTATTTAGATGCTTGTATATAATCTCATTATGATTACTTGTACATAATTTTTTCAATTTCACATATACATAGTTTCTTATGGTTGATTGTACATAGTTCTTTTTCAATTTCTAGTATATATTTTTTTATGCTTGATTATACATAGCTAAATAATTTTAGAAAATAAAAAATAATACAAAATTTCAAAATACAAAAACATATAAATAACATTGATCTGGGCTATAATTTAAGTGACAATTTAGGTGACAGTTCTACCCCAATTAATGCAAAACTTCCAAAAGCCATAACTTTTTCACCATAGCTCTAATTGACTTATCGCTTGAACCATTGGAAATATAAGAATGAGGAGAATGTGGTGAGATGGAATTGATCTCTTCTCAATGTATTTTGACCCCCAAAAACCCAATGGATGTGCCCCAAATTTCAATTTTAGTAGTGCAGTTTAAAAATAATAATTCCTCAAATTTTGTATTATTTCAAATCATTAAAGTCAAGCCACTTAATCTCCATTGATATTGGTGACCTTCCACATCCTCCTCCTTCTTTCAAAATGTATATGAATGAATATGTAACCTAAAATGGAAATCAGACATCTCTTCCCAGAGATAAGCATATAGTTGTATTGTGATCTTGAGTAATAAAACATCTATTTTAGAGAATTCATTATTACTATGTTATTTTTGTGTGTTATTGAAATATCTATCAATCAAAATTTTTTATTTTTGGATCAAACATTCAAAAATACCAAAAATATTTCAATTGTATACATCATCCATGCTTTACATTTCTACTATCATGTTAGACTTACATATACTATTCTATGCTATTTTTTTATTTATCTACATTACCATGCTTCACTTGATCTCTTTTGAGTATGTGCACTAACATCCAACTCTTTGATTTCTTCACTCTACCCATTTAGTGGGCATCATACTCCTACATCTAGACACACATTGATATACATACCCATTGGGGGCATCTTCTACATGACTACACCATCTAGGTTATGTCATTCCTATACCACACACTCTAGTTATCATGTTGATGTACATTACTTACTAGGTTACATAGATTAATCTATCAACACTAATTAGTATATATCACTTGTGTATTTATTATCATATACCTAATCTTATACTACACATGTCTTGCATATATTTACTTCTTGATTTGACTAGTTAGATGTGTTTGTATTTCCAATTTCTTACATATTTTCCTTTCTTGCTTAGCATATCTTGATGTAATTACATGTATTAGTTCTTATTTGTCTCATATATGTGCCTTAGGACATTTTATAATGCCCTTTGCTTCTATTCATGTGTGTTCCTTAGGACATTTACCAATGTCCTTTGTCTATACTATTCTATGTGATTGTCATTTTCACTCCAATTTTTCTTTTTTTTAATTATATGTGTATGTGGAATTTAAACATGCATTGTATGTTTGATTTCTAGTTTGAGTGACATGTGACCATGTACCTTATTTTCTTGGCCCCTTGGCCACCCTTATATGCTTCTTTATTCTTGCCTTGTGTGCTTATTACTTGTTTTATTCTCATTATTTGTAATCTCATGATTCACATCATGAATTTTTCTTTCTTTCTTGGATGCCATGATGGACATTATGCTTCATCCCTCCAACTAACAACTAACCAAACTTCTCATTCTAGTTCTAATTCAATACATTACATTCTAATATTATAGCTATCTAGGTATGCCTTATTGATCTAATAATATCTCAATACAAATCATACTATATCTTGAGATATCTTATCAATTATTATTGTTATATCATTTATCTTTGTAGCATAACACACTTGTAGGGCTATTTCTTCTCAGGGTAGTCATTGTAGGATATTCATTCTTACCCTCAGAAGAGGGGGCAACAAATAGGGGTTTTGTCTTAGAAATCAAAGCTCCTAACAGTCATAACAATTTTCAAAACACCTAAAATAATAACCAAACATCAAACTAGTTAGAATAGACTAGGCAAATAGTTAATAATCTATAACAGTTACCATATTTGGCCTTGGACTATTTTCTTACTTTTTCTTGATTTATTTTTTTAATTTAAAATAGGGGGAAAATAAGAGATAAAGGGTATGTACTTGGTAAACACTGAACTCATTGATGACTAGATGAAGTGAGAACTCCTTTGGCTAGGGAAGAATGACCTATAAATCACATTAACTTATGAAAAATGGATTAATAGGAAAGAAAGGGGTTGCTTGGTGAGAAACTAGTCCTAAGAAAGGAATGTGCTTCCTTAAATGGATATCAACCCTTGTTCAACATTCAAGTTTACTGATAAAATATAAATTAAAAAATATATATATGGAAATGGTGCCGGATAAACAATATCAAAGATATCTAGTTCATAACATGATTAATATGATCAAATTAATTTTCCTAGAACTCCATAGCTATGTAAATATCCTCTTGAATTATAGCTATTTGTTCATCAACATCTTCATAATTAGATGTGAAAACCATAGAACATAGATCTAACTCAAATGCAATGTTACTTTGGTCAGTGAAGAAGGGTTGTGGGATAATGGGGAGGTCAAATATGTTGTTAACTTCATATGCCAAGCTGGGTAAGGTCATCTACATGCAAGAGATAAATTATTTTTAGGTCCAAAGAGGTCAAAAGAGGGGTTATGCATTGGTTAAAAGGCTAAAAGAGATTTGGTAGTGTGTAAGTGGAGTCAAATAACAAACTATTATTTTAGAATGATAGTGATCATCAATGGTTAGGGTGACCATCAATAATTTTATTGACTAGTAATGGTTGGGTTACCAGTGGTGGTTGATATAACCATCAATGTTCATACTAAATAGATATGGTTACCTATCAAGTAATTTCTATAATGAGTTATAAAGGGTATCTAGTAGATAAAAGGGGGTGCTTGTAGATGAAAGGGTGGTAGGTGGATATTAAGAGTGGGGAAGAGGGTTTATAATAACTAATCAAGAGAACAAATGAGGAGTAAAAAATACTAAAAATAAAACAAAATACTTTTGTTATGTTGAAGATTTGATAAATGAGGGCTGAAGAGATTTGAGTAGTGTAACAGTACTTTGACTTTTGAGAATCACATAGATAGGGTTTTAGGATGTTAGATGTCTACACAAATAAAAATGAGAGCCTAGATATGAAAAAAAACTGATCCATAACTCTCTCAAGAGCCTTAAATTTATATCAAAAATTTGCTAAGGAGGGAATATTTGAGGGAAAGTTGTTAAGTTGGGAGGATAAATATGCCCATTTCAGAAGAAAAAAACTATGAGATGTGCATGGGAAAGATTATATTTTACTCGTACAAGCTCATCCATAGTTTGATAATTTTTGTGTTATAAGGGTAGAGACCTAACCATATATGGTTAGGGTGACCATCAATGGTCAATCCCTTAGTGAAAAAAGAGTTAAAAATATTCAAGGAGATCATGTTAAAATGTTTAGTGGCTAGGTGTAAAAGGTGAGCTAATTAGCTAGATAGTTAACTAATGGTTGAGAATAGGTCTAAGGTGATGTTATACTAGAAAAATTCAAGGGTATGTTTTTAGGTGACTAGAATTTACCCCTTTTTTATATGGCTTTAGGTTGATAAGTCATAGAACAAAAATGGAAGTTTGATGGTCTAGGTTTAGTTTGCCCAAGTATGGGAGGAGGGTAAGTTGATGAGGTAATACAAAAAGTGGGTCATCATTTAATAAGAAAAAAGAAGGTGTAGGTATTGAAATACAAATAAATGCATAAGGTGTGACTAGATGGCAAGGAAATTATCATGCAAAGATGAAAATGGCCAATTTTGATAATAATAAGTTTGGGTTGTAGAAGAAGTGACAAGGTAATCAGTCCTTAGCATTGGTCATAGTTGATTGGGTTATGCATATCAAATGTCCTAGAAAGGTTCAATGTTTACTCAAGTATCTAGGGTAGGAAGTGATTTTGAGAAAAACATAATTGGTTGGGTCATGCAAAAGGTGGTGCAAAAAAAAACTTAATTGGGCCAAATTGGTCAAAGTGGTTAATAATGACCAAAGTAAGGTTTTCATAATGTGTATGAATAGGTTTGTTCTAAAAGAGAGGGTGCCATCATGGTGAATGTAATAAAATGGGTGGTTAGGTAAGGGGTGTGGTGAAGATGAATCCTAATGCAAAACACAAGAGAATGCTACCTAAATAGTCCCATGAACAATACATCCAATATGGACTTTAGGCCAAATGTAATTATTGGTTAGGGAGAGGGTGACTCCTAAATAAGTTTGAGTGTAGGGGAAATAGGTTTCCCCATTTAGGTGTTGTCAAGGTTAGGTTAAGGTGAAGAAGAGGAAAAAGTTGAATGGTAAATGTTTAGGGTGGTATTTAAAAAAGAAAGGAGAAACTCCAATCATTAATGGTTATGTGACCATCAATGGTGAGGGTCAATCAGTGAGGGTTACCCAATAATTGATGGTTAGGACCCAAAACCCTAAAAATAAGACAAAATCAAAAGGAATGATGATGAAAAGTCATTATTTTCATTTGTGAAAAATTGGCTAAGAATTATCTTTTTGTGGGTTGATTTGTATGAAAAGTGAAAGGGATTGTTGGGAGTGGGGTGAGGTGTCGAGATGAGATTGGTGTTTAGAGAGTGAGAGTGTGGTGGAGATGGATCTAGGAGATGCACCAGTGGTAGGGTATAGTTTGAGGAGGAGCCATAGATAATGAAATGATGTGGGTATTATTTGTTAAATTTATAAAATAAAATGATAATAGAAAGGAAAAATTAAATTTATGTATTATGAATTATTTATGTGTGGGAATTAGAAACCTAGGGTTTAGATAGGGTGATGGTTTTTGTGAACTGTGTGGGGATAAAGAGAGGAAACTGGTTATAAAACTTACCAATGGATTGATAGGGGTTAATAAGTGATAAAAATTCATGGGAGGGGGGGTCATTGGTGTGTTTTGATGTGGTTTTTTTAGGCTAGGGGGTTGAAACCTATAGCCAATGGTTGCCTGTAGGTGACTGTCAGTGGTTGACCCAACTATCAATGATCGACCCTAGGGGTATAAAATACCCCAAGGGTACTGTCAATAGTTATAATAACTAGTGATGGTCAAAAGAGGGGTTAGGTTTTTGTTGGATAAAGAAAGCATGGGGTGGAAATATTTGTAGGTGGATTTTAAATAAGTGTTTGTAGGAATAACTAGTTATTTTAAATAGTTGAATAAATAGTTGTGTTGGGAAAAGATGCATATTTGTTTTTAGGAATAAGGATAGGGAAAGTAATTAGAGATGAAAATGGTTATTTTGGGATTGAGAATATTATAGGTTGTATAAAAGGTGGGTAGGTGATTTAAATGATTTTGTGGTGTAGTGGATAGTAAAGAGGTAAGGTAAAAGTTTATTGGGACCAACTAGGGGGATAAAAGAGAAAAGAATTAATTGTTTTAGTTGTCATGTTCATAGGGATATATTATTACATAATTTATGATATAATTGTTTTGTAGGCACAAGAGTAAATCCAACTATGAGATAGAGTGCCTGAGATATTTGTAGAGGTGAGGGATGGCATGTCAGTGGATGACTAGTAACATATGGAGATAGTGGGTTTCAAAGTGATGTGACATTACCAATGCCTCTCAAGAGATGTCAAGATGATAGTCACTCTAATCAAGAGATGGGATTTGGTGACAAACACCTTTTGGTTATTGATAAGAGAGATGAGCATCCTATTAGAGGATGTGTACTAGATTATACATCTACCTGTTTAGGGTGATCCCATCTACCGTATTGAGGGGGATGAGATGGGTGAGTGTATGGAGATGATAGAGGTGATGAATAATTCCATTATAGAGGGTTTAATATCAAGCTAATATACTAGAGAGACTTAGGGGATAGACACTTGCAATGATGTTGTAGTTAGTGGTTACCTATTATGCATTACTAGATTCAATCAGATGGAGATACCTTGGTGTGTTATTAAAGATGTTGGTTGAGTTATTTTTGGGTAGAGTTGTATTTGGATGGGAACATGCATTATTGGTGTAGATATATAGAGAGTCATGTGGATTTAGGGTATATATGCATTATGGTATTAGCATGGGATTTGTATTACACTATTAGGCTTACAAACACATATGAGTGTTGTGGCTATTGGGTTTACCAACTAGGGGGTATCTATCAATGGATTATAGGGTCAATTTATACTGATAGAGGAGAGATAGGGCCATGATAGGGATAGGTAGTGGTACACATAACCTAGACTAGTTCAAAGAGGCACTACAGGGTTTTGTGGATAGAGACATAGTATGGAGGCCATATAAGGAATGACATGTATGAGAGGGATACCAACATCATACATTGTATTTATAGAGCTAAAGGTGGGTCTATAGGTGATGGGAGGGAGAGATCACATGTATCCCATTTGAGAAGGTATGGAGATATTTTCAATTGGTATAGGGGATCCCTCCTAATTTTGTATAGTACAAGAGGGAGGATTTAGAGTATCCACTTCCAGAGCCATAGCCACTAGATGAGGTTTTGGATTTTAAGGAGCTACCATTGAGGGGATGTGATGACATAAGGATGACACTAACTACCCTACATGGTTTTATGGTATATATATTGTGATGGATTTTGGTTTTGGAGATGGTGATAGGGCCCTTATGGATGTAAATCAGAGATAAGGGCCAATGTAGGGGAGCCCATAGGTGGCAAAAACACTAGCAACAACTTAGGCCTAGATAATTTCATTATAGGGGAAAGTTGTGACTCTTCAAGGTTAGGTAAGAGGATTCATAGTGGAGAAAGACTAGGCTCATATATAGGTCATAATTTTATAGGGATAGGTGGCCATCCTAAAAGGTCAAGTGATTACATTGACATGGGAGTGAGACCAAGCAAGGGTCTCACTTGGTGTGGTGACCCAAGAGAGAAACTCCTTATGGTGGGCTAGTGAAGTAGTGATAGGTACATCACCTCTTGAAAATTTCACATAGACCAAGTATCATGTAGTGATACAAGAGTTGAGGTATTATGAGGACATTATGTTAGCATAGTGTCCTAATGAGCCGAGGTGGGGAGAGTATCAATTGAGTTTGTTAGGTGGGATAGGTTTGGGGACCCTAGGATAGTGGGATATGGTAGTGGGTCATTAGGCAAGGTCTCTACCTACTACAAGTGTAGGGATAGGTATAGGTACATGTATTAGTGGGAATAGTGGTAGTGATCTACTAGGGCCATGATATATATATGATCCATTTTTGATATATAGGCATTATATATATATATATATATATATATATATATATATATATATATATATATATATATATGATATGGTTTCATTTTGAGATGTTATGTTGATGATGACTAATGTTTATTTGATGGTTATGTTCATGTATATGATGATGTATTTGGTTATGTTTTATTGGTAATTATGTTATGATAGGTAGATCAAGATGTGTTGATTGTTGATGATGATTTAATGGTTATAGATGATTAATTAATATAGGTATGTGATAAATAATGATATTCATAATGGTTAATTTAATGTTTTAATGTGAGGCTGGTTAATTAGGTTAGCTAGGTATGATAAGTTGGTTGTTTTTGAATGTTAATTCTTTGATTTGTGGAATGATTTTAGTTTTAATAGGTAATGTAGGTATGGGTGGAAATAAAAAGGGACATGCTAAATTATTTGGAAAGGATCTTATTATAACCCATAAGGAGGATATGATCTTAGTGAAAGAGAACCCTTCATTCATGTCAAATTAGTGTTTTCCTAGTATTAAGGTGTGTCATTTAAACACCATATGTCAAGTGAGCTTAGAATCCTTTGATTTATAGATGTGATATGAAAAAGGGAGGGTAGTGACAAGTAGGTAGGGGAAGAAGTGTTAGATGGGTAACCATGTGTGGGTTCACCTACCCCTTTACTTAGGTGATGTCTAAAACTAAAATAGACTAGTCCATGTCTTTTGAGGGCATAGACTAATCAATATAGGAAGTCTACCAATATTAAAAGAAAACTAGTTGTAGTTATTTTGGGATAATGTTTACTTTTTGATAGGTTCATGAATTTATTTAAAATAGGTGAAGTTGATCAAGGTGGGAAGCTTCATTTAGCTACAAAATAGTGTCAATTGTGGTTGTTAAATATTATTTATCATGTTAGCTTATCCATCCTTTGAGAGAGTGGTCTAAGTCTGAGTTCTGATAGCTATCCTTTAAGGGAGGAGTTTATCATTTTATCATTTAGGTGATAGTCATCCTTTGAGGGAGTGGTCTATTTATTTTTATTATGATAATGGACCCAAATAATATGTATCCCAAAAATATTTAACTTTTGTTTTAGACATAGACACATCTATTTCAATCTTAAATCAAAATCATTTATAAGGGAAAGTTGTGCATTAATATGGTGGTAATGTGATAATAGGAAGGGGTCTTACAGAACATGTGACCATGGGATTCCATCTAACAAAATATGAAAAGTATCCATGAGAACCATGCTATGGTTAGAGACATGGTACCCATGATTAAGATTAGATGAAAATGCTTGACGGATAATCACATGGATCTTGTGTAACCACATATCCCTAAGAGGAATAGCCTATGAGGATTAGGGAAGTGAGAAGTTATTAAAATAAAATAATGAGATTAAGTTAGATAGTAGGGTATGTTAAATAGGCCTTATCAATATAAAGGATGCAAATGTGAAGCATTGAGAGGCTCAGGTTTAGTTTGCCTTTGAGAGAGGACAAATGATAAGATCTTGAACCATGCTTATGGGTTATAATATAGGGTCTGAGCCAATTGAAATAAAACTTTCCCCTTTTAGATTTCTCCATGTTTTTTATATGTTGGTTTTCCTTAAGAATAAGGTCTATAATGTTAAATTCTTGAACTATTAGACATTTATTGTAGGCATGGGTGACATGCTCATGATAGATGCTAAGATGATTAAGGGTGGTGAGGTGAATCTCATCAAGTAGCTCTAGACATGTGAGATGTTCTTGATGAAAATCTTACTCAAAAATGATGTCTCATAAAGATATATTAAGAGAGGGGATTTGTACTTCAAGTGGTAAAATGGCTTCTACCCTAAAGACAAGGGAAAAAGTGGTAGCATCCATAGAGGTTGAATGCTAATATGATAGGCCCACAAAGTGAATGGGATGTGTAAATGCCAATCCCTTCCTAAAGCATTGATAATCTTAGTTAACATTTTGATGAGAGTTTTGTTAGAGTATTTTGCCTATCCATTGGCTTATGGTTGATAAGGGTAGGAATGGCTAAATTTGATATCGAAGGTGTTGTTAAAAGCTTGGACCTTTTTGTTCTCGAAAGATTTACTATTATTAGTGATAATATTGTGAGGGACACCAAAATGGGAAATGATATGGTGATTGATGAAGTCAATGATATTTTTAGCTTTAATTAAGATAAAGGGGATGACCTCCACCCAATTAGTAAAGTATTCAGTAGTAGTAAGGATGAATTGGTGTCATTATAATGAATGAGGGTTGATTTCTTTGATGAGATCCATGCCCCATTATGAGAAAGGCCAAAAATCATTAGATACTTAAAGTCTATGAGTGGGTACATGATGCAAATTGGTGTGTTGTTGGAATTTGACACACTTATTGACATAGTCACCACAATCCTAATTGAATGTGGGATAATAATAACCTAGATGAAGGATACATTTGGTAACAACTAGACCATTGAGATGTCCCATGCATATCCTATCATGAGTTTCTTTAACAGCATGGAGAATTTCATGATTGCAAAGACATCAAAGGAGAAGGCCATAAAAGCCTCATTTATAAATATTTTCACTTAGTATTAAGTAGTGAGAGGTGATTTGAATGAATATTTATGAGAATTTCTTGAAAGATGAGGTGGAAGTACACCAACATTAAGGTAGTCAAATATTTGGTCATACCAAATGTCTAAATGTGATGTTTCCACCTAGAAAATGGTAGGAATATTAAGACTAAGGTAATATGGGGTGAAAAAGTCATGTATAATGACAAATAGTTTATATTCAATAGGTTGGAATGGAATTTGGGATGTAAGGGAAACCATTGTATCTACAAATTTGTTTGTAGAGTGAGGGACTGATTAGATGGTATAATGGTTAAATGATGTTAATAGTTTGTTAGTGAGTTGTTTATACTCCATAAGAACATCATGTTTGCATTGATAAGCTCCTATGACCTAGTTGATAATAAGTTAAGAGTCTCCAAAGATGTGTATAGCTTTAACTCTTAATGGTAGTGTAGTTTGGAGACCTATGATTAAAGCCTCGTATTCAGCTATATTATTGGTGCATTCAAAATTGAGTTTGAAATAAAGTGGAAGAGGTTATCCATTAATAGGAATGAGGACTATGCTAACACCCCCATCATTTTGACACTTGGAACTATCAAAATACCTAGTCATTTGATAGGTGGGTTCTTCTAAAGAAAGAGTAGATGTAGACTCATTTGGAAAGGAAAAAAGAGGAGTTTGATTATCAGGGAGAGGGGCTTCATCTAATTAGTTTGTAATGACCTATAATTTAATGGACCTTTGTAGAAGAAACTCAAGATCAAACTCAGATAAAAACATGATCCACTTAGCCATACATTGGTTATGATATGTCTTAGAGTGCATATACTTGAGGGGGTTAGTGTTGGTAAGGACATAAGTTTTGTGGTTAAGAAGATATTAATGAAGTTTAGAGGTGACAAAAACTAAGGCAAGGTAGAATTTTTTTGGATGGGTGTATCAAGTTTCATAGTCAATGAGGATGTGACTGATGTAATAAATATCCTACTCTTTATGTTGGTCATTATGATGAGTGAGAATAGCTCCCAAAGAATGATTAGTGGTAGATATGTATAAGTAAAAGGGTTGATCTTCATTTAGGGGAATAAGGATAGGTGGAGAAAGAAGATACTCCTTGATTACATCAAAGGCTTGTTGACAATCCTTATTCCATTTAAAGGAGGTATATTTTTTTAGGAGGTGGTGAAAGGGTTGACAACAATCAGATAATTGGGAGATAAAATGGCAGATTGATTGAGGTTTGCCTTGTATGCTATGAAGTTATTTTGAGTTACTAAGAGGAGGAATTTATAGAATTGATCTAAGTTTTGTGGGGTCTATTTATATTCCACAAAGGGAAACAATGAAGCCTATAAGTTTTCTTGATAAGACCCTAAAAATGCATTTCTTTGGATTGAGCTTGAAATGGTAATGGATAAGTCTTTCAAAGATGATGGCTAAAATGGTGAGGTGATCTAGGCGATGTTTGGATTTTTTGAGCAAATCATCAACATAGTCTTTGACAATTGTATAAATGAGGTCATGAAAAAAGTAGGTCATGGCTTACTGATATGTGGCTCCTACATTATTTAAGCCAAAAGGCATGACTTGATAGCAAAAAATTCCCTAATGGGTGATGAAAGATGTGTTATGTTGATCTTTGGGAGCAATCAAGATTTGGTTATATCCTAAAAATTCATCCATGAGGGATAACATTTCATGGCCAGTGGTAAGATCAATAAATTGGTTAATGTTAGGTAGGGGAAGTCATCTTTAAGGTATGTAAGGTTAAGATCCCATAGATCCACACAAAGGTGGAGTCCCTTAGTGGGTTTAGTGATAGGAAAAATTTTAGATACCCATTGTGGATAGTCAATGGGTTGAATGAAATTAACAGATAGAAGGCATTGAAGTTTTTCTTTGATAAGAAGAGCTATACAAGGATGGATTTGATGAAGTTTTTGCTAGACTAGCTTAAATTCAAGATGGGTGATGATGTTATGAATGGAAATGGATGGTTAATACCAAACATATTATGATAAGACCAAGCAAATTATATTCTACAATTATGAAGGAAGGCTATATAGTTTCTTTGATCCTTAGGAGTTAAGGATTTTCCAATCTTAACAATATGAGGGTTCTCCTAAGTACCCAAATTAATGTCTATGGTTGATTCATTTAGCATTGTTTAGTTTTTAAGAGGGAGGTATTTTTGAAGAAAATAATCCTCTTCACCTAGATAGGTAAGAATAGATTTTTCATCTTGACATTAGATGGTGTTATTGGAGGGAGAATCATGTGTGATCATTTTGAGGGGGATGAGAGGAATGGTTTTAGTTTAAACTTCCTATGATAAGTTAGGGGACCTAAACTAATGGTGTTAATAAAAAAAAGTTATGTGGTATGATGTTGCTATCTTCAAATGAAGTTAGTGAGGGTAGAGGTTCTACAAATTAAAAATGTGAGGTTGATAAGAGTAGAAGTTATTTGAATGGGAGAGGTGAGGCTAGTGGTTCCCCAAATGGGAGAGGTGGAATTGGTGAGGTTGGTGGCTCTCCAAATGGGAGAGGTAGTATTGGTGAGGTTGGTATGGGATCTTTTGGGGGAACTTATCCTAGGATAAAGATCTCATGAGGTATCTAAGTTCTAATATTAGGAAGTTCATGGGGTCCTTGTTCATAGAGGCCAAACCCAAACCCTTTCTAAGCACATTGATGAAGGTTACATTTGGGCAAAGGTCAAGTTACTAAGATAATAAAAGTTGGAAGTGAATGGTTAGATACAAGGCATGGTGGTGAAGTTTGTCAAGTCCCCCAAGAAGACTAAAGGGGACAAGGGTACCAATATTGGGATCATAAGATGGATCAATCTAAAGGTTCCCAAATTCATGTGGAGTGGTAAAAGTTTCTAAAGCTAAAATTCAATATGCCTTTAGTGTAATTCATTAGAATGTAGATTTTAAGGGGTGCTCAACTAGGATTTGTAATGAAGAAATAGTTGAACTAGTGGATGCTTCACAATTGTTGAAAATATAAGTGTTGGTGTGTTGGTTTGATGTGGTGGTTTAGCTAGTGGTTGGATGTGAAGAGGGTGAAGGTGGAATAAGAACACCATTAGGCTGATATATCATATTAAAAGAAGCAAAGGGACTTGGATCAGATTTGATTATAATGACTTGTCCTTCATGTTCAAACTTGATGCATCAGTGAAGGGTAGAAGGGATGTATGTCATAGCATAGATCCAAGGGTGACCAAGTAGCACATTATATTGAAATTCATCCTCTATAATGTAAAATATTTTAGGAAAGGTTTGAGGCCCCAAATATATGTGGAGAATAACTATCCCTAGAGTAGTGTCCAAGGTATCATTGAATGATTAGAGAACCACTGAGATTTTCAACATGATGTTTTTAGGTAGTTCAAGTTGATCATAGGCATGGGAGGAGATGATATTGATACTTTTTCCCCCATCAATAATGACCCTTTAACATGTGTATTATTGATGGATGTTTTAATAAAAAGAGGGGGATCAAGATCTTTGCTATGATATAGTGTGATTTTAGACTCTTCAAAGGTGATGCTGGCAATGTGTTGGATAGCTCCAATCAAAGATGAAAGAGGTTGGGGATCATCTAGTTGAACCTCTATGGAATGCATTGCTTCAATTAAAGCTTGATGATGTTGAGCTGAGGTGATAATTAATTCATAAAGACTCATTTTGATGGGTGTTTGGTGGATTTGTTTTATCAAAAGGCATTTGATGCATGAAGGTGCATTAGAAGTTGAAGGGGCTTTCAAAATAGAGACCTTAGGATTGGATGGTTGTGAAGGTAAAGGGGTAGTCTTTTGGGTTTGGTTAGTTATTTGAGGAGTTGAAGGGTAAGACCATGGAATGGTGGCCTTGGATTTACCATTTTCATTTTGTTGGACTCCTTTACCCTTGTCCTTGTGTGGGGCTCTAAACTAAGTTACCATATGAATAGTATTGACAAGGGGAGTAGTTACTTGCTTTAGTTCCTCTATTTCACTTCTTGGTAGGAGTAGAGAAGGAGACAATTGGTAAAAGGATTAGATAGGTGGTAAAAGAAGAAAAGGGCTTAAAGAAGGTTCATCCAATAGATAATCCTCCTCCAAAGGGCCATGATTGATAGTTTTTAGAGATTTATAGTTCTTTGTATCATGCCCAAGGTTTCTATGGTAAAGAAAAATTAGATTTTCATTGAACCAGGTTGGCTTTTGGTGAGTGGGTCAAAAGCCTGCTTGCAAGAGCCTTTATAATATAGTTGTATAAGACTCTAATAAGGATTTTGGAGATGGATGAGTTTGGGTTTTTAGTTTAGGTTCCTTATTGGGTAAGGGATTTTTAATAGAAGGTATGGTTGGTGGAGTAAGCCTGGCTGGAGGTTATGAATTAATTGGTTTAGTTGTAATTGGTTTAGAAATTGGAGGTCTATATGATGAGGGTTTAATAGATGGGAAGGTGGATGGGGAAAGATTGGTGAGGAATGATGATGAACTAGGAGATGGGTTTGTTATAGGTAGTGAAAGGGGAAATGGGTTTTTGGAGGAAGAGTAGGTTATGGGAATGGTGGAAGGATGTGGTCCTAAAATAGAAGGTAAAGGTGAAGGATTTGCTAGGGTTATTCCTTTAATTTGAGGTCTAGGCAATCCCTCATTATTAATGGGCTTAATTGGATTAGGTTTTGGTTGGATTGGTGTGGTTAGATCCAGTCTCAAAGGAGGGTGAGTAGGATTTGGCATGGGAGGGATCCCCAAGGCCTTGATTGGCTTGGTAAAAAAAGCATAGGGTGATTTAGCAATTTTAGATAGGTTTAATTGAGGTAGTTTCTTAGTAAATTTATGATGAGTAATTGGTGGAGTTATAAAAATAGGTTTGAGAGTAGATTCTATTAAAGTAGAAGGTTTAGTCTTATTTTGATATGAGAGTCCAAGGTAATTCCAAAAGGTGGTTATATCAAAGTAAGGTTAGGAGGTGAAATCCAAACATTAAACTAGCTGGGAAAATGGTTTATAAATAAGAATTATTCCTTGATCATTAGTTTTAAAATGTAAACCCTTTAGGGATGAAGAAGGAGTGGTTTCAATATTATTATCCGTGATGAAATGTTTCAAAGGTAATGGTTGGGTAAATAGGGGTATTGTCTCTTGAGAAATTGATTTCAAGGAAGATATAGATGATTTTGCAATTGGTATGGTAAGAGTAATGGTCTCAAGTGGAAGAGTTAGTTTAGATTCCTCTTTGGTTCATATATCCAAAGGGATAAGTGGTTATTCAAGTTGGATTGGAGGAGTGAATGAAATGGTCAATGGAGTGACCATCTCCTTGGGTGTTTCCACCATAAGAGGGGTGGTGAAACCATGGTTTCATCTAAAGAAGTGGAAAGGATAGTTACTTCCTTTATTTAGGTGTTTAAAGGTATTAGTTGCAAGTGGTTTTCCTTGATTTGGGTGATAGGGGTAATAACTTCTTCAATAGTAGCCACATTACTAATGACATTGATTACATGTACCTCATATGAATTAGAGGATTCAGGTTAGTTTTAATGGTGTTAGGTTGAAGGTGGATGGTTTATAAATGGTTTTTATAAAATATGAAGGGATTAGTTTGAAGGAGCATTTGGGTTGTCAAACACAATCTTCTCTTTATCAATTATGTCCTAGACAATGCTTTTAAAATTATCATATCTATCAGTATCATGTCCAACAACCTAATGATAGTCACAATGGTCATTCTCATTGTACCACCCAAGAAGGGGGTGAGAAGTATCAAATTGTTGAAAGGGCTTAATGGGTGGAAGTTTAATTATATTAGATTTGAGTATTTTTTCCAAAAATTATGCATAATATTCCCTAATCAGGGTAAATAGTTTTGAATGAACTCAATTTTGAGTAAAATTTTGGTGATTGGAAGGTTTGTTGGTTGGAGGTGTTTGGTTGATGCGTGGAGGAGGTGTGGTTTTAAGAATGACCAAATGTGCTGATGCTTTTTCTTTAAAATTGGTTGGGTTCATGGTTTTGGTGGAGGATGACTTAGTGGATTTAAAACTAGAATTTTTATTTCAAAGCCTCAAATTCCATTCATGAATATCATAGTTTTCTAGTTTACGGGCCATATTAAAAGCTTCATGAAAGGTACTAAAGGTTTGGAATTGTAGAACTGGAGCAATGTGTTTAGCATAACCTTGGGAAAATAATTTGATTAATTTAGGTTGGGGTGATGGGAAAGTGAGTTGATTAATGAGATCTCTCCATCTAGCAATGAAATCAACAATAGATTCATCTTGAAACTATTTAATGGAGTATAGGTCTATAATGGAAACCTTTTTAGATATGTTTATAGGAAAGTGTTCCAAAAAGGTTTGTGCCAATTGAGAGAAAGAAAATATAGAATGAGTGGGAAGAGCACTATACCAATCAAGGGCAGCCCTAGATAATGACATGGGAAAGGTTTGAAGGAAGAGAGCATCATCATAAGTGATCAAGTAGTAAGCATGTTAGAACATTCTTAAGTGTTTATAAGGATCATCTTTACCTTGGAATTTAGAAAATTTGGGTAATTCCCATTGAGAAGGGTAAGCATGAATAGGTATAGAGGGGTGGATAGGCTCATTAAAAATTTGGTCATAAGATAAAAGATGGTTGAGGTAGAGATGGATGACTCCAAAATAGTCATTTTGTCCATGAACATTTTAATTAGGTTAGGCTAGGATTGAGAAACTACATAATTAAGAAATACATTTTATTGAGGTTGGATTTTGGCAATGTATGAATAGGTAGTAGATGGCATCGATGAAAGCACATACTGATAGGTACTACCAAGAGGTTGAGATGGTGACACTTAAAAACTACCTAGCATAAAAGGTTGAGTGGTGGTTAGTATGTACCCTTATGGGTTAGGGACATATTGGTAAGTTGTCATAGGCACTTGTTGAGGAAAAGATGTGGTTGGTATACTTGAGGTAGGAGGAATTTGGGAAGGTTGAGGTTGGGTGGTTACCCTAGTGATAATTGGAGGAAGGTTTTGAGGTATGGAGAGTACTAAGCTTTGAATTAGAACTATGGTCAAAGGATTGGTTAAAACCAAAGGGAAGATAAAAGCCAAAGTGGAAGATAATGCCATATTAGATGGGAAAAAGGTAACTAATGGTAAGGTTGAACCCCCATGGGGTGCAACTAGTTGGTGTTTGGTTGGGTGGTGGAAGGTTGGTTTTGGTTTGGGTGGATGGGATATTATAAGAGGTCTGATTTAATGGTTAGGTTGAAGTGATTCTTGCCATGAGGTGGGATGGCATACTAAGAGATGGTTCAGAATAAGGAATCAAATTAGGGGGTACGATGAGGCAAGGTGTTAAGGTAATGTTTCAAGGTAATTAGATTGTTTTTGATAAAGGTGGTGAAGTCTAGATCTCCTTTAGATATAGTTAGGATTGTAAAAGGAGATGGTGGTGAAGGAGAATGGTGAGGTGAACCATGGGGAGATTTATTCACATCTGAGGTATAATCTATGGATGAAGATGAAGGTGGTGGTTGGTTATTTTGATTTTTCACTTGTTTTATAGTTAAAACCATATGAAAAATCTAGAAGTGGATAATAAACCTTTCACCTCAAACATTGAGCAATCAAATAAAAACCCAAAGCAAACAAAGCACACACTAAAAGCACAATTAATCCTATAATTTATTTTAAATCACTTTTGGCTTATGAATTAAAGAGTGTGAAAGGGGAGTTGGCTTGTGAAATGAGTACTAGATAGGTCATATAAGGATGGTTTGGGGTTATGTTTTGGTGCTCAAATTTTTTTCACTAGACTGGGTATGTGGCCTAGTATTAGGGGCTTGTTCCTTACACTTCATGGACCTAAAACTGAGCTGGGATACTTAGCTAATATATACTATTTGTCTAGAGTTTATACTCCTCTAAAGAATGGAGTAGGTCCTCTCCTTGGTGGTGAAATCTAAGTGGGATCACTAGGTAAGTTAAGGTGATCCAAAGGGTGATGAAATCCCAATGGACCTTGTCTCAGGTATGTTTTGATGTGTTATTTAGTGTAACGATTTAGTAGTGTAACATATGTGCTCTATTATTTATTCATATGTAGCTAATTAATATAGGTGAGATAAGTATTAAATAGGTAAAAAATGGATGCACTTAATTTCACCTAAAATAATTTTTGATGTCTTTTCATGCAAACAAGGAACAATGCAATGAATATAGGATGAAAATGTAACCTATCCCTAAAATGAAGTTTGCACTTTTTTTTATGAAATTTAAAGATTTGAAAAAGAGTAAAAATATGAGATTAACTAATGCAACTATATGAAATAAACAAAATTATTAACCCTTAAGGGGTCCTATCGGGCATACCAAAATGTTTCCTTAATTTTTCTTGCTTGATTTTTTAGTTTAAAAAGAGGGGAGAAATACGAGATAAAGGGTATGTACTTGGTAAATGTTGCACTCATTTATGACAAGATGAAGTGATAAATCCTTCTTTAGATAGGGAAGAATGACCTATAAATCACATTATCTTACAAAAAATGGATTAATATAAAGGTAAGGGGTTGCCTAGTGAGAAATCAGTACCAAAAAAGGAATGTGCTTTCTTAAATGGATGTCAGCGCTTGTTCAAAATTCAAGTTTATTAATAGAAGATAAATTTAAAAATCTATATATGGAAATGGTGCTAGATAAATGATATCAAAGATATCTAGTTCACAAAATCATTAATATAATCAAAGTAATTATTCTAAAACTCCATAGCTATGTCAATTATCCTCCTAAATTGTAACTATTTGTTCATCAACTTCTTCATAATTATATGTGAAAATCATAGCACATAGAGCTAACTTGAATGCAATGTTACTTTTTTCATTGAAGAAAGGTTGTGAGACAATGGGGAGAAAATATTTTGTCAACTTCCTATGCCAATCCAAGTAAGGTTATCTATGTGCAAGAGATAAATTGTAGTCAAGTCCAGAGAGGTTAGAAGAGGGGTTACGCACTAGTAAAAAGGCTAAACAATATCTGGTAGGGTGCAAGTGGAGTCAAAATAACAAACAATTATTTTGGAATGATAGTGACCATCAGTGGTTAAGGTGACTATCGATAGTTGTATTGACCAACAACAATTGGGTAATCAGTAGTGGTTCCTATAACCATCGATGGTTACAATAATTAACTATAGTTACCTATCAAGGAATTTTAAAAATGAGTTATAAAGGGTATCTAGTGGATAAAAGGGGTTGTTTATGGATGAAAGGGGGTGTATGTGGATGAAAGGTATTAGGTGGGTATTAGGAGTGGGGAAGAGGGTTCAAATTGAATGATCAAGAGAATAAATGAAGAGTAAAAATATTGAAAATAAAATAAAGTAGCTTTATTATGTTGAAAATTTGATAGCTAAGTGATGAAGATATTTGAGTAGCATAATGGTACTTTGACTTTTGAGAATCACATAGATAGGGTTTTGGGATGTCATATGCCTACACAAAGAAAAAAAGAGAGCCTAGATATGTAAAAATTTTGATCCATAACTCTCCCAAGAGACCTGAATTTATAGAAAAAAATTTTCTAAGTGAGGAGGGAAGATTTGAGGGAAAGTTTCTAAGTAGAGAGGATAAAGATGCCCATTTCAGAGGAAAGAAATTTGTGAGATGTGCATGGGAAAGTTTCTATTTTTCTCATGTAAATTCATCCATAGCTAGATGATTTTTGTGTTGTAGGGATAGAAAACTAACCATCGATGGTTAGGGTGACCATCGATGGTCTATCTCTTGGTGAAAAAATGGTTAAAATGATTAAAGAAGAGCATGTTAAAATGTTTGGTGGATAAGTGTAAAGGGTGAGCTAAATAGCTAGATAGTTATCTAATTGTCAAGAATAGGTCCAAGGTGATGGGATACTAAAAAAATTTAAGGAGGAATTTTTAGGTGACTACATAGAAAATAGTGCCTAGCTTGGACAACAATGCTAGTACCACTAGTGTCCACTTTTGATGCCCCTATCAAAATAATAGAAAAACTAGATTTTTCTAGAAGCAGGTGAAAAAATAGTTTCAACTACATTTTTGCACAACTAGACCAATTTAGAATTAGTAGTTTTAGTACACTTTTGCTTAGAGAATATATATATAGGGGGTATTATGCATGACATGATGTATCTCACTTCCAATTTTAGATACAAAAATTGATATAACTTCCATAACAAAATCTTTGTTTCAAACACTAGTGATTAGGGGCAATTTGTGTGGCACATTTTTTTTCTTTTCTTTCTAAGTTCAGTTTTACCTAGGCATTCTCAATAGTTGTATGCCTTATTTAATTTTAGATTGGCTATCATAAAATCCTAACTTTCATATTCTTGAGTTCCCAAATTCTTGAGTGCCTTTCATACAAGCCTAGTGTACCAGTTTAGAGTGGATTTCATAAAAGCCTAATATCCATCTTTCAAAGTCGCCAATAGTGGCCTAGTTTCTAGCATACATTTGGCTATCCATGCCAAAAATGTTAGATCATAGTACATTTAGGGGCTTCAAGACCCATCTCATATGACATACATTTCATACTAGTATCAATTCATAACTTAAATTCATGGGGCAATGATGGAGCCAAATGACTAGCTATCCTTTGTATTCTTGAGCCACCTATTCAGAAGGATTAAACATATAATTTAGACATTGATTAGTACACATAATATCACTTAGATTTACTTAGTGGTTGATGATGAATCTAAAGGGCCAACCTTTTCATTCTTGGGCCACTTCTAAGGAATTGAGAACTCAGCTCCATTCATGACATTACTCTTGGTATAACACCTTCCAAAAATACTCAACATAATCCAACATCACTCAACATCACAATAGGCTTTTTATTGGTTCACATATGTGGTGAGGTGTATTCATTCCTTTTTCTTCCTCTCTCTTTTACCCAACTTTATACATTATTATTTTAGATATAACATATCTAGTAAGAACTAATCTACTATTTTTTTTCTTGTAGATTTTCATACATCACAATGTGCTCTCTCTATGAACACCTAGCATCACACAAAATTCATGGGTTTCACCCTTGCAGGTAAGTTCAGGTATGATTTATATTTTTTATTTATCTTAGTATTTCACTTTGCTACATTAATATAATAAATGGGGGGGGGGGAATGTAGTCATATAAAATGCAAAAATAAGTAAATTGAGTGTGGCTAATGACACGCAACCCTTACGTCCCTCTTTCTTGCTCTCATGACCCTCATAAGCATCTTTACACTGATTCCTAATCATCCATAGCCTTTCAAACTTGATCCTAGTCAAGCCAGAACCCTCTTTCCAAGACAAATCAATCCCCCCTTGTCCCATCTAATTAGGACAATAATGCCACACTAGGACTATAGCACTAATGCCACTCCTATCCAGTTTCGGTGCTATTGTCTAAACCCATTGTTTACCCCAATGGTAAATTTCTTCTAGTTTCCATACTTATCCTTATTAGCTTAACATGAGTAAATTCAATCCATGACAAATAGATCCCTATAAAATCCCATTCAAAGATCATTTGTAAAGGGTTGGAAAATATCAATAAGCAAGAAAGAATATAAGACTACTACATCAATCTTCCCTATTCTCTACATACAACTAGCCAACACACCTATAAGCTCATTTAAATCCTTACACTAATCCCTACCATAAATCATGTCTATCTTAGCATTTGAAATTTTAATATACACAATTTTGAAAAGCACATCAAGTGGCAGAACTACATATGGCCTGATCCTTCTTTAGAGTACTGGTATGTAGGCAACATGCCTGTACACAAAGTGTGAAGCACATCTAGTGTATATTGCACACACTAACCCCCCCCTCTTACTTAAAATTGGTCAAATAATAATGGAATATAGGGTTTGAAGAAATAATCTTCTCTACAAGGAACTATACAAACTTCTAGCTATCAAAACATCATAGACAAGGTCATATAGACATAGTGAACAAAACCTAAAAAGATTAGATTCTCAAGACAATAGTAGTAGATGTGGAATATAGTGATGGTGCCACTACTATCCAATTATAGTGATCCTATCTAATCATAAAATGAATTTCAAATCTTAGTTTGTGATAGTGTCTACGTCTTTCACAGTGAATTATAGCCTCTATCTCAATTGGATCAATCAGTTTTTAGTCAAATTGTTTTCTTCTTTATTACTATTTTTATAAAATTTTAAATTATAATTAATCAACATAAATTAATAGATTAATTATTATTTATTTATTTACTAATTTTATTATTTATACCCTTTAACTAAATTAGTAATAATACCCTAATATTCCCAAAAAGTTAATTCAAATACATTGATCATCATGTGCATTAAATAAATGAACAAAATAATGAAGCTTCCTTGCATAACCTTTAGTTAAGGACTCCATATGTGTTAAATAATAGTTTAAGATGAAAAACAAGCACATAATTGGGAGGATAAAAAAATTAATGTAACTAAGAATTCCTAATCTATGCCCATATATATGTGAGACAAGAATCAAATTTGAAAATAAAATAGAAATCAGAGATGGACTTTCAAATAAGGCAAAAACCCTAATATGTAAACTATGTTTAAAAAAAAATAAACATAAGATAGTTTCACAAAATTTTAAACCCTAAAATTGATCAAAATTGGTGTTATTTATATTATATAATGGGTATATATAAATGAAATGGCACAAGGGTGATAATTGGATCTATAACATGCCAATTATATGCTGAACTTAAGTATAAGCTTACACTAAATTTATTATGTTGAGAGAGTCTAAATATGGAAAGTAAAACTACACTAAATATATAAATGACAATGAAGTGAATTAATTATATTTTTATTATTCTAGTGTAGTTTTGGATCTAGAACATACTAAAAGTAGGCAAAAAAGAGATTTTGGAACAATTGTTAGATTCTAGATTTGACACCTCTAGCTTTTTAGATAGTAATGCTAGCATGGGATAATTGTGTTGATGCTACTATCTAGGTTAAATGTTAATGTCATGTACATAATATTTAATTAAATAAGATTTAACCACCTAGATACTTCTCTATTTTGCTTCACCTTCGATCTAGTGCATTTATATTTGGGTCATGGACATTTACTACTTGTGAATTCATAAAAACCTAGCTTTAAATCTTCAATGTGACCTTTACGGAAAATGGGTTAGTGGGAAAATGGTGTCAAGATAACCAAAATAACTCCACTATTAAAGGATTATACCTAAAATAGCTAATAATCTAAAGAGGGCCATCGATTGTTGTAGTTCTCTTATATATATTGGCTTATGTGTAAATCATACAATATGTGAAAATCATTTATAATAATGACCTAGATTTTAGTTTGGCAAATAACATTCTTGGGATGCTCCTTTTTAGATTAATTTTACCTATGATTGGTATGGAAATAGATAATATTTAATAAATTTAATGCTTCATATAGTGATTTTGATAAATTACCTTAGGTATTTTTAGTATTTTCTAGGTGTTTCTAAGTTAGGAATGAATAATGGTTGATCTTATATTTATATTAATCACTTTAGAGTAATAAATCTCATTAAATCACTTAAACTAACCATTAGGATACATTTCATTTTCACATTGGATGACTTTATGCCATTGGACACTTGTGTCAGTGTAGGACAATAGTATTAATGTTATTATGTACCCTAGATGTTAGTGTTTAATTAATATGAAAGTAGGCACATGTTATAAACTTGTAGAGATAGAAGATAAGTACATTTTAATCATTCTAGGAAAGATATAAGACTTGGGTCATCAACATAAGTAAGACTAAGATATATAGGCCAAGGGGAAAAATGATGGAGAAGATGTAAGACTTGTAGAAGTGGGATATGTAAATAACTAAGAGGAATAACCATTGTCTAAGATTACCAAGTGTACAATACTGAGCATGTTATACAAAGTTAAACATATAGGGATACTTATAAATCATGTTTTTAAACCTATAAAAATTTGAGAAAACTCTTTATCTTGGCTCTTGCTTGATCTCCTTAAACTCAATAATGCTCTACTATTTAGATTTAAGGATGTCAAGCTATTGATAAGTGTTGTCATTTATGTCAAGGTTATTGTCATTGATGTCAAAGTTGATGTCATTGATGTCAAAGTACATCTACTAAAGATTCATAGTGTGTGGTATTTGAGGTATGTGCTTGTGTGATTGATGTGGCAAGGAATCCATGTGACTTGAGAGATAATTTGAAGGCAACATAATGTCTTTCTATTGAGATAGAATTTGAAGGTAACCTAATGTCTTTAAGTTGAGAGAGAATTTAAAGGAAACCTAATGTAATTATATTGAGAGAGAATTTGAAGGAAACCTAATGATCATTATATTAGTTATTTTCAATGTTTTTTCATTGGTTTAAGAGTGTTATCTAATGAATGTTCTTATTTGATAGCATCATTGAGGTAAATATTTTTGAGTACTAGTCCTTGAGTACAAAGTGTCTTGATAAGCATAGTCATATCATGATAATGTGCATGGTAAGTAAGAAGAGGTATGTATATAGGTATGACATTATTTGAGGAGTATTTAATTCATATGATTAAGGTTTATAATCATGAAAGAATGTTTCAAGATAAATTTTCAAGTTTCAAGTGCTTAAGAAGCCTAGTCATGGCATAAAAAGTCCTAGTGAGAAGGTTTGAGCATGGTGGCCTAGTGAGATGGATGTATAGGGGCATAATAATTTGTATGATAATTCTTAAACATGTATGTGAGGCATTGTAACACTCATGAGAGTCGAAGGGTGAACCTAAAGGGTAGGACCTATAGATCAAGTTTATAACTAAACTATTTCTAGACTCTATCTAGCCTAATGAGGCATCATGATCTATTATCAAGGCATATTAAATATGTATGTCACTATCTAATCATGATATAGTTTTTTTGAGTATGTTAGTAAGGTGGAAATCACATGGAAAGAGGCATGAAGGTCAATTTCAAACCCTAATGTGGTTTGTAAGTTAAGTTTTAAGAAAACAAAGATAGAGAGTATGGTCTAATGGGGTATGAGGTTTTGTTTCCAAGGTAATAATGGAAAATTGATTTTTTTCATAGGTACTATATGTTGTTTCAATAATTTTCACAAATTTTTCAATAAAAATCATGAAAATTGGTTTTGAGGTCTCTCGATTACACATAATGAAGGCCTAAAAACATGAGAAGGACTTTTAAATGTTCATTGGAATGTGTAACCTCTACATGGTAACTTGATATATTAAGGAGATACGGGGAAGGTTCCTAGATAATATATTATTGCATTAGTTTTATAAATAAGGGACAGTTCTTTATGAATAATCATTAACACTAGAAAAAATATACTATAATGGTCTCAAATGACTATAAAAACTATTTTATAATGTATTTAAGTCTCAAAAACATCTTCAAGTGTGATTTATTTGTCAGGTGTGTGAGTTGACCCTACAACAAAGTGCTAGTTTTTCAAAGATTTATTGTAGAAGTCAGAGTTGACCAAGTCAAAGTATGAAAATAATTTAATGGAAAAGGTTTATAATTGTATTTTAATTCATTATGGTTTATATATAATTTTAAACCCTCAATTTTTATAAACCAATCATCCAAGTTGACTAGTCACTAACAGGCCTAATGGTGAAAATAGTGAGAAACCTAGGGAGTAACGAAAAGCTGATTAGGGATGTGTTATCATGGAATAAGGATTAATAAAAATTAATTGAGGTGTTTTTTAATTAATTTTTATACTCTAAATAATTTTATAATTTTTTTAGGTCAGTGATTATAGTGAAAAAGTTACAAGTTGACATGTCTATTTGAAATGAGACAGTGAGATACAAGGTCATGAGATTGGTTTACAATACTAATATTGCCATTTGACCATGTTATATTTATATTTAAAAATGGTATAGTGATATCATTATATTATATAGATACATCATTATTATCTGTAAATAGTCATATAGTTTATTGGGGGTCATTATCACCATGACTATGCTTTAAGGCAATCTAGTAGTTCTAGGTAAGAAAGTTGTAGTGATGAGTTTGAGACTCTATGCCCTGAGTTGATTCATATAATGTACATGGTGTTTAAATTTTTAAATTTTATGTAATATCCATTCCTTTTATAATATTTATTGAAAATAGTGAACATTCTGAAGGTGAAATGACTTGACTGACTGAGTGAGGTCTCTGAAGAAAAGGTCAATAAATTAGTCTACAAGACCAATAATTACCATAATAAATTATGGTATTTTTGTTTTATGTTATTATATGGATTATTTATAATCATATTAATTCATTTTAATTCCATTATTATGATCTTTTATGTATCACAATTTCAAGTTTCCATGACTGTGTTTTGAGGCTAATTGGCAAATTAGAGTGAGTATTTTATAGAGAAGAGTTTGAACCCATATACCCTAAGTTGAAGTATCTAATAAAGTTTTTAATTACCATGAGTTCATGATTTTTTTTAATATTTTATTTATTTCCATATTTTTTATCCAATTGGTGTTTTATCTTTAGTAGTTCTAGACAAACATTCTAGGTATGCATGGGCCTAATTATTAACAGTACAAATGGTGTGCTTCAAGTCATGATTGGCCTTGAAAGATATTATGTATCCTAGATGATATTATTATAGGTATATTTTATTTTTTTATGATATTTTACTATCATGTGGAGTTTTAAAGTGTTCTAAGGAAGGCAAAGTGTAATGTGTCCTAAAGTAGACCTAGTGAAATTAGGTCTCCATGAGACCTAAAGATGAAATGTGGCCTAATTGAGGTATGTCAGACCTAAAGGGACACAAATAATGTTTGATACATGTTTATGAAATTTATAATATATATTAAATGTTTGAAATAATAGGGTAATGGTGTTTAATCAACCAAGAAGGATATGAGCAAGAGGTTTGTACAAATATAAGGCAATTTTAGGCTTATTTGTGTGTAGAGAAAAAGTGAATAAAACAACATATTACAAAGTAGAATGAGGCATTTTAAACCATAATAATATTATATATGATCAATAATATATATTTTATATAGGTTTTATATATTATGATCAAGTTCATATGGCCTAATCAGTCTTGCAGTGACCTAATTGAATGGAGAGACCCAGAAGGTAGTTTGAGAGGGCTAAGAGTGTGAAGAGTTGAATAGGTGGTCATCATCAGTTTGTTGATAAAAAAGGTGTCCTAAAGGTGATAAAATTAATTATTTTTCTAATTTTTTTCTGATTCATCTATGATGTTTGTGTTTCCTTTTAAGTTAGTGTTTGTTAAAGCCTAGTTGGGTTGGTGTTTAGCTAGTTTGGGTTGGTGTTCCATGTGAAGTGGGTGCTTCACTAAATTTAGTGTTTGTATTATAATAATGTATTAAATTTTTATATATAAGTGATTTTTATCCCAATTTATTTTTTCCCACATATGTAATATGTTCTTATGTTTCTTACTTATGTGTATAGGTGTTTATGCTTTCTAGATCTATGTGCTTACTTGAATGATTCATGATTGTTTAAGTGAAAATGATAAGAAAGGTTTTTAAGACTGATTAACCCCCATTTTAAATAAGTTTTATTCCAAAATTTGGTATAAAATTAGTTACTTTGAATTAGGAATAATATCTTAAAGTATATCTTAGAAGTGAGGATGGCTAGTCAACAAACTCAAGGTGGTTTCTATACAAGCAAGGTTCCCTTCTTAAATGGAACCAATTATGAATTTTGGAGCATCAAAATGAGGAAATATATAATGTAAATGGGTCATTAAAAATGGTAGTCAGTTATGGATGGATGTACTCCACCTCACCACCAATTTATACATTAGGCAAGAAGGAAAGTGAGAATAATTCCAAGGAAATGAATGTCATTCTTTATGTTGAAGGTGATGCACTATGAACTAGCCAAAGTAATATGAGACAAATTGAATACTATCTATGAAAGATACACCAAGGTGAAGGTGTCCAAATTTTAGACCCACCAAATAAGGCTTAAAACTCCAAATATGAATGAATATGAAAACATTGCATCCTACATATTGAATTTTGGTGAAGTCATCAATGTCATTAGAGGATTGCATCCTACATGTGTTCAAAAGGTATTGAGATAACTAACTCCTACATTTGATTTTGAGGTTTCTAAAGTAGAAGAGATGAAATATTTGGACAAGATTGAAATGGATGAGCTTCATGGCATCTTGACTGTCTATGAGATGAGAACAAATGAATGAAAAACTCCCAAGAAAGAACCAAATTCAAAAGTTGATAAAAGGTCAAAATAAAAGAAGTTTAAGGATGAGAAATGTTTCTATGTTCATGATGATCAACTAATAGCCATGTCTATAAGGAAATTAAGGTTTGGATCTGGTAATTATAAGGGTAATTTTCCCTTTAAATGTTTCAACTGTGGTAGTATTGGTCACTTTGAATCTAAGTTTCCTAACAAGGATAATAATGATCATGATGACATGATGAACATCATGAATATGATAGGAAGGTCTATAATCTTGATAAGAACAAAACATATTTTAGCAAGTATGAAGGTAGGAAAGGGTCATTTAAGAAACAAAGAAATTTCTATACCAACGAGGATAATAAATTATTAGATGTAAGTGACATAAACAAATCTAATAGTGATGATGATAGTAATGAACATAAACATGAAAATTATGAATCCTTATTCATGGCCATAAAAATAGATAATGAGGGTTGTTCATATGGGAAAGGGCTTATGGTTGATGAATAATTAGATGAATAAGAGGCTTACTTAAACCTTGAGGTAGAATTGGTGAGTGATCTAGAGGATTTGAAGTTCTAAACTAAGAAGAATCACAAACTAAGATCATTAGTAAATGAATATGAAGAGAAGATTGGTTGGTTTGAGTAGAGACTGAGTAACACATCTAAGGAGTATGATAAGATCATCAATTAGATTGAAACACAAATGGAGATAGTCATTGAAATTCTAAAGGCTAAAGAGTAAGAATACACCAATTATAAAAAAATGAAATGGAATCCTTAAAATCCAAGTTAGATCAAGTATCTAACAAGATGAATACATATGAGAGGTTTGAAAAGAGTATTGAGGCTCTATGTGATATTTTGATTAGTCAAAATTTTTTAAGTTATAATATTGGTCTTGATTTAAAAAATACCAAAAGGAAGCAACTCAAGTCAAGGATAAATCTTATGAATACAAGAATATCAAAATAAAAACACCAATCAGACATCCTAATGCAATAAGGTATGTTAATTCATTCAATCATCACTGTTATACATGTAATTGGTTTGGTCATAGAGTAAGAGTGTATAAGACCCTCTAAAAGTTAATATGCATGAGATTATGAAAGGAATAATCAATCAAGAGGTATGCATAATTTTGTTTTCTATAACTATGATATTGTGGGACACATTAAAAAATTATATCCTAATAGAGGTAGAAGGCCATCAAGTCAAAATAAGAGGTTTGAAGCCACTAGAGTGAAAGTGAGAAGGAAAATGAATGTGTGGAAACTAAATATAGTCATAGTCATTCTACAATCTCAAATGGACAATTTACTATGATAGATCATACTTCAAATGAGAAATCAAGTCAAGAATGTCTATTATCATCTTATATTGATTATCAAATGGTTTATGAAGAGGTCAAGCCTATATCACTAATCAAGCCTAACAAGATATTGAAGGATATTCAATCTTGTGAGAACATGGAGATTTAGGAATATTCTAAGCTTGTGTTGTTTAGTTATCTATGAAAAGGGGTGACTCAATTAGGCTTCATAGAGACACCCATCAGTTAGCAGAAGCATGATGAATACTTGATTTGAGGGGGAGCTATTCAAGTTGTTGACTAAGCCTGATATGTGTTGAGAAGTGGTATTGTAATCTAATTTTATTTTAAGGTGGTATGCATGAAGTAATGGGGAGCATGTTCCATTAATTCCTCATATTCTATGTGTTGAGATTTTTTTACAAGAAGGTATAATTCTAGATGGTAGTTTATAGAAGACCTTTTGTCATTAACGTTAAAGGGGGAAAAAGTTTAAGAAGTGAGTTTGACTAGTTTGGGGAAGATAAGAGTGATCATATTTAATAATGTTTTTTCATCAATGATAAAGGGGGATTTTATTGAGAAGTGTTGTCATTTATGTCAAGGTTATTTTAATTAATGCCAAGGTTGATGTCATTGGTGTCAAGGTACATCTAGTGAAGATGCATAGTGAGTTGTCCTTAAGGTATGAGCTTGTGTGCTTAATTTGACAAGGAATCCATGTGAATTTAGAGATAATTTTAAGGAAAACTAATGTATTTATATTGAGAGATAATTTTTAGGCAACTTAATGTACTTCTATTAAGAGACAATTTGAATGCAACCTTATATCTTTCTATTGAGAGAGAATCTAAAGTCAATCTAATGATTTTTCTATTGATTATTATCAATGTTATTTTATTGGTTTAATATTTTTGTCCAATTAATGTTATTGTTTTATATCATCATTGAGGTGATCTTTTTTTAGTACTAGTCCTTGAGTACAAGGTGTCTTGATAAGCATAGTCATATCATGAAGATGCACATGGTAATAATAAAGAGGTATGTACATAGGTAATAAATTATTTTAGGATCATGTAAGTCATATAATAAAGGTTTAAAACCATAAAAGAGTGTCTCAAGATCATTTGTCAAGTTTCAAGTGTTTAAGAAGCCTAGTCATGACACTAGTCATGGCATGAAAGGTCCTAGTGAGAAGGTTTGAGCATGGTGGCCTAGTGAGATGGATGCATAGAGGCATAAGATTATATATTAGGTATATTTAAAATGTATTTGAGTCATTTTATCACTCATTAGAGTCTTATGGAGAACCTATATGGGTGGGACCTATAGATCAAGTCTACCACTAGACCATTTCTAGACTCTGCCTAGCCTAATGTGGGATTATGGTTTGTTATCAAGGAACATGAAGGATTTATGACACTATCTAAGAATTAGATAGTTTTTTTAAATATTTTAGTGATGATTAGAACACATGGAAAGAGGAGTGAATGCCAATTTCAAGGCCTAATGTGGTTTATAAGTTAAGGTCTAAACAAGCAAAGAGAGAGAGAGAGAGTATGGTCTAATGGGTTATGAAGTTCTATTCCTAAGGAAATAATGGATATGTGAGTGTTTTTATAGGTATTATATGTTTTTTAAAGAATGTTCACAAGGTTTTAGGTCATAGTTTGCAATAAAAATCATGAAAAGTGGTTTTTAGGTCTCTTGAGTACAAAGAATGAAGGCATACAAACCTGAGAATGACTTTTAGGTGTTCATTGGAATGTGTATCATATGCATGGGAACTTGAGCCATTCAAAAGATATGGTGGAGGATAATATATAGTATCTTCATGTATTATTTTTATAAATAAGTGGTAGTCCTTTATGAATAATCATTAATACTAGAAATAATGTTATCCTTCTCTAAAACCCTAATAATGACCTGATATGAAAGATATTATTCAAAAAATTCAAGAATGGTCTAAAATGAATATAAAAACTATTTTATCATGTATTTATCTCTATAATACATCTCCAAGTGTGATTATTTTTTCAAGTGTGTGAACAGATCCTATAGGAAAGTTCTAGTTTCTTAGAGGTTTGTTATAGTAGTTAGAGTTGACCAAGTCAAATTATGAAAATAATTAGATGGAGAAGATTTTCAATTTTATTTTATGTCCATGATGTTTTATATATATGTTAAAATCCTCAAGTGTGTTAAACTGGTCATCTAAGTTGACCAATTGTTAATAAGCCTAATGGTAAAAAAAGTGAGAAACCTAAGCAATAATGAGAAGTTGATTAGGGATGGGTTATCATGGAATAAGATGAATCCAAGCGAGTTTATGTATTTTTAAAGAATTTTCAAATATTCTAATGTTTTTTACAAGTGTTGGAGATCAGAATTATAGTGAAAAGTTGCTCACAAGTTGACCTGTCTAGTTCAGATATGATAGTGAGATATAAGGTCATGAGATTGGTCTATAAGACCAATATTTATATTTGAAAATATTATATTTATATATTATAATGGTATAATTATCCCATAATATAATTAAAATTAATTATTATTATTTTTAAATGGTAATATAGGTGATTGAAGGTCATTATCACCATGACTATGCTTTAAGGTAATCTAGTAGTTCTGGGTAAGCAAGTTGTAGTGATGAGTTTGAGACTCTATGACCTAAGTTAAAACATATTATGTACACAGTGTACTTATTTTTTAATTTTATTTCCATCCACATCTTATTATAGTGTTATTTTATTTATTTATAATAGTGAAAATGTTGAAGGTAAAATGGCTTGATTGGCTGAGTGAGGTCTGTGAAGAGAGAAGGTCAACTAATTGGTCTACAAGACTAATAATTTCCATTAGAGATTATTATATTTTTATCTATTTTTTTTTTAAGTATGTTTTAAGATAATTTTAATTCATTTTAATTCCTATATTTTTCTCTTTGAGGTATTAGGAGTTCAACTTTTCATGACTATGTTTTAAGGCTAGTTGGTAGTTCAGAGCGAGCATTTTACAGAGAAAAGTTTGAACATGTATACCATAACCTGAATTATATAATGAGGATTTTAATTAACATAAGGTCATAATGTTTATAAATATGTGATTTATTTCCATGTTTTTTTACACAATTGTTGTTTTATCTTTAGTTTTTCAAGACATACTTTCTAGGTATGTAGAGGCCTAATTATGAATAGTACAAATCGTGTGTTTCAAGTCATGATTGGAATTGAAAGATGTTATGGAGCCTATATTATATTAGTATAGGATTATTATATTATTTAATTAAATTTTACTATCATTTTTAGAGTTTCAAAATGTTCCAAGGAAGGCAAAGTGTAATGTGTCCTAAAGTAGACCTAATGGAATTAGGTCTTCATGAGACCTAAAGATGACATGAGGCATAATTGAGGAATGTCTAACCTAAAGGGACTCAAATAAATTTATATAAATTTTTATGAAATTTATTAATATCTATTCCATGTATGACTTAAGAGGGTAAGGGTGTTTGGTTGACCAAGAAGGATATGAACAAGAGGCTTGTATAAATACAAGGCAATTTTAGGCCTATTTAAGTGTGTAGAGAAAAAGAGAAGAAAAAAACATATTATAGAGAGGAAGGAGGTAATTTATACCATTATATGAGTATATAGGATCATTTATGAATATTTTATATAGTTTAAATGTATGATGATGAAGGTTATATGACCTAATCAATCTTGAAAAGACCTAACTAAACAAAGAGACCTAGAAGGAAATTTGAGAGGGCTAAGATTGTGAAAATCCAAAGAGGTGGTAATAATAAATTTTTTTAGAAAAAAGGTGTCATGAATTTTATAAAATAAATTAGGTGGATAATTTTGTGCTAAGTAATCTATGGGGTTAGTTCCTCCTTGTAAGTTGGTTCTTGTTAAAGCCTAATTGAGTTGGTGCTTAGCTAGTTGGGATTGGTGTTCCATGTGAAGTGGGTACTTTACTAAATTTGGTGTTTGTATTATAGGAATATATTCCATTTGTATATATCAATGGGTTTTATTCCCATTAATGGTATCCCACATATTTAATGTGTTCTTATGTTTCTCTATTATGTGGATAGGTGTTTATGATTACTATATCTATATGCTTATTTTAATGATTCATGATTGTTTAAGTGAAATTGATACGAAAGGTTTTGAAGACTAATTAACCCCCCCTCCCCTCTTAGTAATTTTTCTTCCAACACAAGCTATCTCAATAATTCATCCTTCAAGTAGGTGAAATATATGATGGTATACATGGGTTATAGCTTCACATACCATGTGTGTTCATGCCATAAATGTGGTAGTAAATTGGGCTACCTTAATCTGTAGTGATATAAGAACCTTAGATTGATAGATAAGTTCACACTTGTAAATATGATCCCTAATAATATTAGTGTCTTAATTTAAAAAAGATTCAAGGTAATCCCATACTATATTTGGTTAATGAGCATGGGCACATCCATAACCTATGGATTTATCATCCTTGGTGCACTACTAATTGGCACTCCTAAACTTTGAATTCTCCTTATTTATTGGGTAGTTCATACATATGCTACTAGGTTATATGCAGTAGGCCCTCTAGATACTTGGGGCATCTAAGTTCATGTTCCATATCTCTAAATGTATTATACTCCTCCTTGGTCACTAGTATGTGTATCCTTAGTTATCTCTAAAGGTTGAATCTTGTACTACATGGCATTTACCATATCCCTTGGTCACACATCCTCCCTTACCAATGGGGGGCACATAAAAATTTATCCCAAAGGGTCATATTTTTATCCTTGGGTGATGAATATGATAATGTTTACTACCTTAGTAGTTTCCTAAAATTCCTCATCTGAGTTTGATTTTAGATAAACTTTGGCATCATAGTATTAGGACTCAAGTGATCTATCAGTAATCTCTTAATATCAAACTCTTCTTGGATATCCTAACTTTGATCATTATAAATATTGTTCATGTTCATGAGTTCTCACCTCTTCATCACTAGAGAATAATTATGCTACATGATAGTCTTCCTCATGCCCTTTAAAAATATTTTGGGTCCTCACGGAATCTCCTAAGTCAATCTCTTTCTTCTACCTAGGATCCTTTCAACCATTATTCACTAGTAATTCTCATCAAATAAACATTATATGGGATTGTGAATACCTAGGCCTTCCATCCAAAGCTATATGTTGCTACTTTTTAAGTCCAAATTACACCAAATTTACTCTCAACTCACTTATGTGAGGAGGGTTAACCACATATCTAATTAATCTTTGAATACACATAACTATGATCACTATAGCAAAAAATGCAACATGCCATGGTAAAATAACCAAAATGTTAGTAATTTAGTCAACTAGAGCCTAAGATATAGTTACTTGATTACCCTTATTATCTCCCTACACTGACATATTAATAAAGGAAAGATTCCTATATGCTCACTTAAGGCATTGTGAGAGAGGCTTTAGGATAGGCTGGGCATATTTATGTATAATGATGGTTATATTGGTACTAAATGGAGTGTTTGAGTGTGATTAGGGATAAATATTCAAGGTCAATGATGGCCTCAAGTGGATGAGTCTCAAGGGGGAAATGGTTCATTAATTATGTACATTAAATAACAATACTAAAATTAACTTATCCATCAACATGTAGTTAATATACTTGAATCCACAAGGAATAACTTTATAAATCAACATCACTCATTATTGTAGTGCTTATAGCCTATATGGTTATGATATTTACAATCTTCAATCCCTAATTCAAGTACCTAGATTATTTAATACTAAGCTAGTTTGTATTCATGTACCATACTTCTATCTAGTTTCCTCCTCTCTTATTCCACCTTTATCTAATCTCCTTATCTTGGATCTCAACCTCCCTTCTTCCACTCACATTGACCCCTCCTCTCTAATGATTTATATGATTGGATTTCTTGCCTTCTCTTATGGTTTATCTCACTAATCCTTTGGTCTAATTTTATTTCCTTTTTCATACAAAGAATCTACCATCATTAAAAATTACCACCTAGTCTTATATTTTAAATGCCAACTTATCCCAAGGCAATTACCATACTACACATCACTATACTACCATAACTTTGTGTTAGGATATATAGCTAGCCGATACACTAGTCAGTTCCAAATACAATATACTATGTAGTTATTTGGTCCATGTGTTTTCTTTCCCTTGGTTTCTACCACTTTATCATGTAGTACATGTTAGGATAGTTTTGATAACTGACATCTGATTTATTATAAATTTTATTTAAATCATAATGTAATTTACTTTATTTGGATTATGTGTTCCTCTTAGCTAGCAGTGATAAAATTCTTATGAAGTGCACAATCAAATGTTTGTCTAGTACTTAAAAAACTTTAAGGGTCAACACTTCTTATCCACACTATGTAGGGTATTGAACACCATCGGTGTGCCTAAAATAGTCAACCCCAATATCTTCCATACATCCTCCAAGGTAATATACACCTCTATAGTTTCCATATATACCACACATTTAAAGGTTTATGTCAACCTATCCCATGCTCCAAAGAACATGAAAACTATATCTACACTTAGAGGAATATGACACATCTCTATGATGCCACCAAAATACAATATAGTCAATTATGACTGATTAACTACTAAGATTATCTTTAGTAGATCAGGTACCCATAACAAATAAAATAGTCTCCATAATCTCTATCATCTCTAAAAATATCAAAAATAAATCTCAAATCATTTTAATCCCAAAATCTAACATAAATTATTTAAATCATCAAAAAATAGATGAACTAACATTTTTTTAATCATTTTCTAATGTATCAGCCATGCCTACTCTTCCTATTACATTATCCATTATATAATACATCATCCAAATTTATATCCTAATACATCATCCATACACTACTAAATTACCCATGCTTAGCTTCCCTTCCTACACCATTGACCATTTTCAACACTACATTAGCATAGTTTCTTTCCTAGTACCATCAACCATGTTGTAAGGCATTAGTCAACATGGCCAATTTATTAATACATCACCCATTTGAGATGACATCAAAAAAATATTTTACTATCTATTTCATATAACTCCTATAGCATCATCTAGGTAAATTACACCATATTTTAAAACTACATCTGCATAGTCAACATAGTTGAGATAACTTGGTGATGTTTCCCATATTCCTAATCAAGGCCCTTAGCCTTTTTTTTTGAATTTTCATTTCCTACCCATTATTAACCCTATTTTTATATCTATTTTAATTCATTTTGGTGAAACTTATATTGTATGTATTTTTATTAACACCTATATTTCCTAGTCTAGTTCATTTTACTCCCAAAAGCTGAAAATGGACCATTATCACATTTCATACATGTTAGACTTTGATCATTGTTATGATGTCTCCACCAGAATTAATACCTCTTCATCTAACATACATGACCTATATAATCAATAAATTTTGATACATAGAGTTTTGATAGGGTAAATTTAGTGACCCATATAGAAATTAACTTGGGTTTTTTGGGAAAATCTCTATGTATGTGCTTTACAAGTCTTATCAAAGTTAATAGATGGTGTTTAGGTGAGAAGGTGAATGGATATACAAATCATAATTGGGAATAAAATCTAGATGAGCATGTGACTATAGAAAAAATCATAAATGGATTGTACCTTTTTTTAATGGATAACACCTCTTCACTACTGAATTATAGAGTTTATGGTGAATGGAAGTAGTGTTATTAAATGTCATGTATGTTATTACCTGAAAATAATGTTGTCAAATGATAGTAATGTTACCTTTTGATCGTAATATTTCCTTACAAAAAACATGTTATTATTTTATAGTGATTTCATTGAATGAAAACAATGCTATCATTTCATACCAATTCTTCCAAATGACAATAATGTTATCCCTTAGTAGCAACTCTAAATGATAGAGATTATTGTTAATTGATAACATTGTTTTAGTTTGATAGAATTGTTATCATTTTGTAGTATTTTCACCCTTTGAAAAAAATTATTTTTATAGGATTTTTTTTTGTCATTCGGTATCATTACTATCATTCAAAATCTTTGGTGTCATTTGGTAGCATGTTATCATTGAACACCATCAAGTGACACATCATCCCTTTTTTTCTACTTAAATTTGCCATTATGAGTATATGGGAATATGTTTATTTAAATACCATGAAAAATAAACTTATGATAATTTTTGATAATATGGAAAACTATATTTATATGTTTTAAATTTATTTTAAATAGTAGGCAAGCCAACCAGGCAAACTAGCTTACACCTAGATAATTTAGGTGAATCAACATTGTTCACCACCCACTAAAAATATCTAGATTATAATTTATAAAATAAAAATATTCATGTATTAATTAATAATAACAACTAAAATTTACTTTGAGATATGGTTTATAAAATAAAAATTGTGTAAATGAATATTTTTTCACCCTTTTATAGTAAAAATTACAAAATTTTAGCCTTTCATTATTTATCAACAATTTTTCCCCCTTTATCTTTATTTTTGGAGGATATTTTCACAAACTAAAAGAATCCATAGCATCATAGTGAGATATATAATTTTTAGGTTCTAACAAAATATTTTTATAAAAAAATTTAATTTTATCTTATTTTTCATGTTTGCCTCTTGTTCTACACATTAGGTGCCTTCTAATATCTACTACACATACAACATTATTATACAAGGTAAGTGAAGGTAGGAATATACATTTTATTTACTTTTAGAATTTTTTTTTTCACTTCATTTTTAATTATCTTAGTTGTTGTGTTTTTATGTTCTTTCTCGAAGAACCATCCCATGTTACACTATTGTTGCATGTGATGAGCTTTGATTGGGCATATTTATACACATAATATTTTTCACTTTATAATTTATTAATGATTTATATTATAATAATCTATCAAGATCGAACCTCTCTAAGTTCACACCTTAAAGGGTGCACTATGAAAGGGGTGGGAAGGACTTTGGTTCTTTTAAAGAGATGTGGTTATCATTTTCATGATCACATCATTCCTATTTATAGATAATATTATTTATATTTTCCTTCCTATATATATCCTTCCATTCTACCTAAGTAAATTATGTAATTTTCCCATTTCTTATGGAATTAAACCAATTTGATACCTTCCCTTTTTCATCTTTTCCCTTACCATCCCATATAGACTTAGTCAATGCCATTCTGAGCTTATCTTATGAAATATATGTTGTTTAGCCTAACTGACAGAGTTTAATGTCTATTGACTCCTCTCAACAACATAAAAATAGGTTTACGTCATTATATTAGACTTTAAGTTGGGTTTGGGTATTTTATCAATATATGTGTATATGTATATATGTATATATATATATATATATATATATATATATATATATATATATATATACATACACACACACACACACACAAGTAATATTTCATTTCAATAAATCATATACACTCTACTTGTTCTGATTTCACTCTCACTTCTACCTAAGTCACACTTGGAGGATTTTAGGTATAATCTTGTCTTGTGAAATTATTAGTGATATAATAATATAAATCATTATGATTATTCTCAAGTATTATACTAACCATTTAATTTATTCACAACTAAAACAATCTCTTAAAATCACCTTGGCCAATTGGAAGATTGAGACTTGATAGATCCACTCCAAGGTAAGTATTTCTAACCATATGATATTTCATTCATTTCATTGATTAGATAGATGTTTCTTGTTTATTAGTGAATGAATTTATGTGTATCCTTATCTAAATTATCTCCACACTTTTTATTAGTATAGAAATAAGATTTATTGGGCTTGTAATTTGTCCATTTTAGGTTTCCTAGACCCCCATTTCTCAACCATGTCACCTTACCCATTTTGATCACTCTAATTCTTCCATTTTACTTTACTTTACTTTCACATCTACTTAAGTTTCTTATTTAAACTATAGATTACTTACATATAGGTATAGCTAAATCTATCTCATTATTTAATAGTCACAAAGGATTTAGAATCCCTTTTTATGGCATTGATGATATAGGTACCCCTCTTGCTAGGTCTATGAATCTATTGGTCACTAACTAAACATTAGGTACCATGGGATGTATTTTTAACCCTTATTGGAGTGTGGATATCTTGATAAATTTATGTACTGGTCACTACAAAAACACTAGGTTAGTCTTATCCCATTGGATACACACACACACACACACACACATATGGTTGAAGTTATAATTATTTATTTAGTTGATAAGACAGACTTGATAATTGATATGGTCATGTATCCAAATAATACATGAGAAATTTATGTATGAAGAAACTATTGTGTACTAATATATGCCCATGTAAATGATCCTTTTCATGTTCCTTTCACTAGTTAGGTGATTTAATATATCATTTGGCATAATAACTACTACTTTATATATGAATTATGTGGATATCACTAATTTCCTATCACTATTGAAGAGTAAACAAAGATAACTTTTGCAACATAGTGAGGGTCATTTTATTATAAGGTAATGCCTTTTGGGATGAAAAATTCATTGATAGTATTATCTTGATCCTTTGTTACTACTTTTTAATATTTCATCCATGATTGTATCAAAGTATAAATATATATATATATATATATATATATATATATATATATATATATATATATATATATTATTGGTTAGTTTTCTCCTTATTAAATGAAAATATGTTGAAGTTATAACTAATGATAGAAAGATGCCATGCATTGTTAATTGCATTAAATCTAAATAAATGTCTATTTTTTGAAGTGGTTGGTATGTTTATTAGAAATTTGGTGTATAAAAATAATATGTTAGTTTATGAATAAAAAATATTAGTAGTAGTATGCCTCAAAAAACATACCAGCCCATCATAGGTATGATCATTTTTGGGTCATAAACTTACTATTACAAGTTTATTCAGGGTTACACATCCATATAAGAACCTATATAAATGTTAATGTTAAATAAAAATAAGTTATAATAGAGATAAAAATTCCATAAATACTTCATGTAATTAAATAAAATATTAAACACAACCCTAATTTTTATCCTTATAAACTAGAAAATAGAACATTTCATGTCCATGTTAATGCATTTGGATCAACTATTAGAGCAATAATAACATAACTAAGATAGGCAAGCTTAGATCATCCAATTCTTTTTTTATTTTATAAGTTTTATATGGTAATAAAATTCATAATATAAAAAATCATGAAGCTTTCGTAATGGTTTTTTCATTATATAGTTGTTTACATTCATTTTTTATTACTTCTTTCAAAAAAAATCATAGACCACCAAGCATTTTGATAATTGGTGAAAAAATGATGTTGAGAGGTATAATATATAGATGTAAAATTAAATTTTATAAATTTTATTTTAATATTAATATGAATCTAGGAAGGGATAATTATGGTCCAGACAAACTTAGGTACATTTACATAGGGGACAAACTAGAAGACTTTCAAGATGAATCTCTAGGTGCACATAGTTTTAGAGTAAGTGTGATTATAGAGTGCTTTTAAGAAATAAAAACATTTATACATCATGGTACATTACATAAACACTTTGTAACCCTAAATAATAAATAGCTTGTCACACATTATTTGCATTTTATCATCATTAATGTGTTTCTCTAAAAACTAATAAAAAATAATGCCCTTTATAGGGTGTCTTTGGAGCATGAAAAACCAAAATTATTAAATAAAGAACATCAAAGGGTTGTATGATAAAAATTCATAGATAAATCAAGCATGACGAATAAATGTATAGGGGGATAATGTTCTCTAAGTTTTTTAATGATGTATAAAACATTAGGAATCATTTTTATATCTATTAGTGTATGGGGAAACTAATGAAAGGGATGAAATGACCTTACATCTATTTTTTGATACATAACCAATTAAATAATGGGGAACTAATTTTTTAGGGGCCTATCAATATTTTTTCCAAGAGGTATAATTCTAGGTATATTATAATTGTAAACCATATTTATATTAGAGAGTTAGTTTCTTTTATTAGTATTCAAGATATAAACAAATTCAAAAAACATAAGCTCCCAAGAATGATTTTTTGGCTTCGAAAATGTATATGAAACAAAGAACCAATATAAATAATAACAAAGTAGATTTATAACTTCATCATGGAATATATTTCAAATCCATATCACATACATGATTATGCCTAAATTTAGAGCTTGGAGTCTTTATTAATGTTATGGTGTGATCACATAAGTACCACCTCCCTTTGCACTATGTATGATTGATCAAATTAAAGTTATTATTGGAAGGCTTTATGGTTTAAAGGATAAAAAATTGGTATCACTTCATTATATATTCAATAATTGAGAATAATGTTAAATGGCCCTTGTAATTGTATATTCTTTGAATTAATTCCAACTATTAGATGTGACTCAAAATGTGTGTTTAAGCCTTGGTTATATTTGGTAGGAAAAATGAAATTAATAATTGGCATTAATTAGGCATGGGTTATAAATTTAGATATTTTCTTGATATTTTAAAAATATTTGAAAACTTTAAAAATTACATCATGATGATGCCATCATTCATGATATTTATTAATGATGCCATGTTGATCTCATGATGATGTCATCATTTAGCAATTGGCCATAATTGGAAGAATAATTTAATTAATGAATTATAAAAATATGTAATTACAAAAGATCTGGAATTTATAATTAGAATAATATTAGGTTAATTAATATATGTTAATTAACTTAGTGCAAAATTTTGTGACTTTTGAAATTCAAAGAACCATTCTACCTAATTGATCCTAAAACATTTGTTGCACAAACTTCATTTGGATTTGGATGAATTAAGTAAATATGATGATTTCGTATGGTGTATTTACATAATAAGTGATACACCAATAAATTTTATAGGATGCACACCATGTGTGTAAAATAATTTGAATGTTGTAGTGTTTTTTACACTTTTGCTAGAAATTGTTCTAATTGTAATTTCAACATGGGAGTGGTGATAATTGAGTGTCTACATTTTCCCCTTATTTGATAAGGAATTGTGAGATATAAGTGAAGCAATGGTTTTTCAAATAATGAAAAAATCATTAAAATTATTTGATTCTTAAAGAATGATGCATTCATGATTTTTGAATCTTGTTCAATTTACTAAAAACTAGTTCATAATGAATCCCCAATCAATGTTTTAGAATGCCCAAGATTTCCCATTGAAGGAGTGGATAAAAAGTAATATAAATGGATTGGCCATAAAAAATAAGAAAATGGAAAATAAAAAATGTTAAATTAACCCATGGATGAGATTAACCCATATGAACCCATGCTTGCATGCATTGATATCTAATGATGAATAATAATAGAATTGAATTGGCCCCAAAGAGAGGGGTACTAGGAAGGATGAATCCCAAGAGAAGAAACAAACTTTAACATACACCAAATAGGGTGAAATATTAATGCGTAGGGAATGATCTATCATGAAATAATTTTCACACTTTGATTTTCCCAAGATGGTGAAAGATGCAAAGCTTGGAATGAGAAGAAAGACGAACTAATTAACTAATGATTTTCCCCATAAAGGAACATTTCATCATTGATTAAATGGTTTTCCATAGTAGGGTAGTTATGATCATTGATCAGTCTAATTGATTTTATTGAAAATCATGGATCAAATATTTAACTTATTTCACATATTAAAGATGAGATGAATTGTGCAAATGTAGGTGAGATGGTGGAAAGAACTTAAAAAAATGAAGAAGTCATAAAATCCAAACACATGATAATATTAAAAGGTAATGAAAGAGATTATTGGAAAATTTTATTAATGACTAAATAATAATGAGATTATATTGGAGTAATATGTATGTTAATAAGAACAAAATAAGGGTGGCTGAGTTGACCTCAGAAACTGGTTGGTACTAAACATTGACTACATAGTCCGAATGGACTTTAGGCTAATGTAGTTCTCCCAAGATGGAATAAAATGGAAAAGGAATAATATAATATATTATTAAAATTAAAATAATTATGTGAAAATATGTATGACCTTTTGTATGTGCTTAGTCAGAGATGCACATCCTAATTAGCATATATGTAGCTACAAGTCTTAGTTGTTTTGATTTGATCTTTGAAAAATGTGATGATTCAATGTGGTCTAATATGACTTATATTATTTGATTAGATAATTAATTATTTTACAAGTGGAGATACTTATAACATAGTGCAATTCCATATATAATCCTCAAGCACTTGATTTTTAATGTATCACATGAAAATATTCAGCATGATATAAAACACCTTGATGGCCATGTCATAATGTGCATAATTATTATCTCCCAATAAAATATAAAAATGACACAAACACACAAATTATATGAAAAACCATGATGATAATGTTGGCATATGATGATGGAGAGACTTGAGTACAATTGCATGACAAGGAATACCATTATGATGACCTCGTTATAATAATGAATTGAGTCAAGGAAACAAAATAAAAAGGAGACAAATAATAAATAAAACAAGTAATCAAACACAAAATACAAGTAAAATAAACATAAATCATCTTGTTGTTCAACCAAGTCAAAATTTACTTGATAGGCTCAATGATAAATCAAGGATAATGACTAAGTTTAGCACAAGACAATTTTTTTTGAATTTTATAAATTTATATCTCTCTTGGAGATATTAAGCCCTTTGTTTAAATTTTAAATTTTTTGGATTTACATCTCTCCTTGAGATTTTGAGCCTTTTTCAAAATTTTAGGTTTTTTTGGCTTTGTATCTATCATGGAGATAGTAATCTCTTTTCAAAATTTTAGGGATTTTTAGTTTTTGATTTTTTTTAGGTTCTTAGAATATCAAATCATGAAGGATTATGAGATACATAATGGTTTAATTCATAAAATTTCAACATCATGGCTTAAAATTACTAAAAAACAGCAATATCATGGCTTATAATGCTCATAAAATAGTGATATCATGGAATAAGGGTGGTTGAGTTGACATCATAAACTAAGTACTACCTACATATTCTAATTGGACCTCAATCCATTTTAGTTCCTCCTATAAATTATGGAATAATAATTAATGAAGGACTAATGGATAATAACGGATGATAATGAGATAAAGGACTTGAAGTCTCCAAGGACCATGTCACATGAGAACCAAATGTGTCTAGTCATCATATTTTCATATGGGTAATATACCAAAAGGTTTCCCAAAAAAAGTCTTAATATACCTTCAATTGCCATGAAATTTTTTGAGATGGGAAGATTATTGGTAACAATAAAATGGGTTCGGATGAATATAATTGAATGCACAAAATGGTAAGAATGGTAATGGATTGTAATGGCCAAGATGGATTGAATGAAATGTTATATAATGTGGATAGGTCTTCCCTTAAGTTTCAAGGTAATTTTATACAATAAATTATTTATGCATGATGGCATAAATCTAGTTTTCATCATGGTACTTGTTGAAGGTGCCATAAGAATAGTTTTCAATGTTAGATGAATTATCTCTTTTTATTTTATTGTTTTATTTATTTTTTATCATCTCAGCCCAATAGAGTATTATGAGATGCCTAATGCATAACATTTTTTTCTAACCAATACCCACTCAAAATAATAGCTCGATCTAGATCCTATTGCTAATGTGAACTATATTGTTTCTATTTTGATATTCATTGGTCATTAATTATGATTCCTCCAAAATTCAAAACAAGGTGTCATCATAACCTATTTGAAAAATAGTGCTACCAAGAAGGGTGAAAAAGGGTAGGCATGGGATAAATGGTCTAATTCATTGATGTAATATAGAATTTGAATGAATGATAGGATCATAATGGAATGTATAATGGTTGTAGGACAAATGAAGATTATAATTTTTAGTCACACACATTATTATTATTTTCAAATTAAACTTGATTTTGGTTATGGTGATGCTGAAATTGACTTAAATAATTTCTTCATCAATCAATGAGGAACTAATTGGCTCAACTATTGGCACCTCAAAGAGGTTTTCACCAAAACATTCTTCTTAGTTATTCTAATTTGGATTATCCAATAGTGATTTGAATAATTTTTCACTAATAGACATTGATAATTCATTTTTATTATCCCTTAGTTACTTAAGCAAGGTTTCACTAAAGGATTATAATTTTTTATTATGATTATCATCTATCATCTCAAACAAGGTTTCACTAGAAGATGTTGAGTTTAAAATTTGATTATCCTCTAGTGTTTCAGATAAGGTTTCACTAGGAGATTGTTATACTTATTTAATTTTGTCTTGGTTTCCCATAAATTATACCCCTATGATGTATCCATGGAAGGAGTTTTAAAATGTGTGATTTTATTGGTCCAAATCGACATTTGTGGGTAGTGGAATGTTAGTATAATGGTTAGGCTAGTTAAATCTAAATGCATGTGTAATATAAATGGAAGGGTAAAAGGTAACACAATGTTGGTAGAGGATACTATGATAACTTGAATTGATGTCAAAAGAAACATCCTCAAAAACCTTAAAAGGATCTCAAATATATTTAATCTAATCTATAAGGAGAGTGTAACCAATGTCAAAATAGCTATTATTGTAAGCTAATTCTAAAGCTAACTTAAATTTAAGTGGATCTGATAGAAGTGTATAGAGAATGTTGTAATATATAATAAATTAATTTGATTCTAAAGATAATTCAAACTTAAGTGGATCAAAATCTTATGTTGATAGTAATGTTGATTTTGCTTCTGATGTTAAATCTAATAGTGGTTCTAGAATGTAAACCAATTCTAATATATTTTTTAAGATAGACCCTGATTCTAAGGTTGATGTTAATAACAATATTGGATCCAAATAGGAACATATTTTTGATGTAAATATGTCTACATAAATGGCTCACTGAATTAAATTATCCATAACTAACTTGATCTCCTTTCACTTGGAAATCAAGGCTTTGGAACAAAGGAATTTTATAAAATGTGGAATACTTGGTAATGGATGAATAATTGTTTTAAGCTCAATAATAATAGGAACTTTAAATATAGTATCATATAATATAGGTCACTCATCAAATATAAGTCCTTCATATAACAAGGGTGGATCATCTATGGTGTGGGCTTGGTAAAACATGGGCGATTCAACAAAAATAGTGAGGATTAGTTGATTATATTAAAATTTATTTAGAAGTGGATGTACATGATTGTGCTTGAGAAGGGGATCTTGACATATCCTGACCAAGTAGTTATGAAAAATGGACAAACTTGGAATGGAAATGGTTGGATTTATTATGGCTTTAAGACTAGATTGGATATTAGACAAGTGGATAGGGAATTGTCAAATAGAATAACAACTTGATAGGTCATCAAAGTATCCAAGAGTTCATTAGCAAAGGGCCAAGTACCCTATTATACTTTAGAAGTGATGATATGGTTATGTTGGTGTGGGTCTACAGATTTCTTCTTCAACATAGGTATTTTCTCTTTTTAAACAAGGGTATGCAATCAATCTAGAGGAAATTTAAGTATGAGTTTGGCTCCATCTGTTATGAGGTGTAAAATAATGAATGATAGGTATTTATCCAAACTAGTTACTAATGTCATTGATTAAGAGGGAATAAAATATGCTCCCAAGCAGGATTCATGCAAGGGAATTGGTCTTGAATGAAATTGGCCCAAAGAGGGTGGAAATGGCTTGGTATAAATGGCCCAAAGATGGTAGAATTGGCTTGGTCTTTAAAATTATCCCAAAGAGGGTGGTATTAGTCCAGATAAATATCCTAAATAAGGCAAAATTTGCTTGATATAAATGTCCCAAAGAGGTTAGAATTGGATTTGATAGAATTATCCCAAATAGGGTGGTATTGGTCTATTAGGCCCCTTTTTCATATAAGTATGGATCCACACCAACTTAGTAGATATCTCAGTGAAAGGAAATCACTTGGTATGATTGTTGTTGTGGTATATTTTTTACTATCTAGAGGAATCACCATAGACCTAACACTAACTAGTAGGTGAATAACTGGCACCAAATTTTTTAGGACATCTTCTTGAGTGGTCACATGTGGATATTATAGTATAAAGGGTGTAAGGTGATGGAGTTGGTGTAATGATTAAATAAGGATCCATCTTAGTACCCAACACACACTCTCCACCCTAGTATGAAGATGATCCTATGGGCTATAAATTTGAGCTTGATCCAGTGAGTAGAGAGAAATGATTTGATGTAGTGAAGCTCTAGATAAAATAAACTAGACTGTCAGAGCCACCATTAGTGTTAGGTATAACATGGACACCTTTGAGTCTTCCTATTATAGTGAATAAGCTCACTTTTGAGCCTCTAGGCCATTAGTATCTTTAGCTAAGTATTTTCTCTAGTTCTCTTATCATGTAATGTATTTCTTTGGACTTTGCTTAATGAAGAATGATGTTGCATCTATTTAAGATTGATTTGGTTATGCCTCTGGTTAATGTCTTTTGGATGAAAAATTAATGTGATAGTTAAGATGGTATAGCTTCAATATATGAATGTTTTGTTAAGCTAAGTTCTATTCTAGGTTGTTAATGGCATCTTTGTGTTAAGTGATGACATCAACATAACTTTCAAATTAGCTTATGTGTAAGAGAAGTCATGTACCAAATGTTTGATACCCTTATCAGGAGCACTAGCCTAAACATGTACCCTTAATATAAAAAAATTCCATTGACCCACTAAATTTATTGAATGATTTTTAAGTTAGTAACATAAAGGTTTGCACCTTGAAGAGCATAAAACTAACCCAATATAGGCTTGTTCCCTCAGGACTAGAAGTAGTTCCCCAAATAGGCTCTACACCTATAAACCATCAACCTAGCCAAGAAATGGATTATTCTAATGAACCTACCAATGTCATTATTGCAATGACCAAGTCCTATGAAGAATGAGTTGTACCATGGCATAACTAGCCCAACATGATCCCTAGTTATTTATCTAATACACTTAGGGTGAGTGCATAAGGCTTACACCTTATGTGAATTAATGCCAATATAGCTGAGTGATAAATGTTGAGTGTTATGGGAACATAACTTATTTTTGCCTAGTTGTAATAAGTCAAGAATTGACTTGGAATAACTAAATGAGCACTTGATAGAGTAAATGAATTAAAATACAACATTTTGGTTCTATTATCAAGACCCATGTTAAATTTTGATGTTGCAATGGTACAATAAAATAATGTTTTAACTCTCCCTCTAGAACATCATACACTAGTTTCAAAAGGTTGAGGATAACTTGTGCGAAATCATCCATCTTGTAAAGGACAAAATCCAAGGAATTTGGTTCATAACAACTTGTATGATGCTCTATATGAGGTCTTATTTTGCAAACTACCTAAGCATGTATATTGATGGTTGGCTACCTATGTGACCCACATAAGTCAAAGATATGGATAATTTCTTGAGTAGATGAAAGAAAAATTATAAAATGTTTAGAACCTAGATTCCACCTAGACTAGAGTTGTAGACAAATGGTGATAAGGAGCATTGAATAGTTACATGCTTGAGAATGGAAGGCGAGGTCCTTTCATGTATGAGTAACAAAATGGAGAAGAAGGGGATGTGTAGGTGAAGCGTAATTAAAGGAGATGATCATATGGAACTCAAGATCTCAAGAGATAGACTTGTAATAGAAGGAAGCATAAGATGATAGAATATATGGAACCTAGAAGTGTAGATAGAACCCATAGTGAGTGATAAGGGCATGGGGAAGGATGTCTTGAATTTCAATAATGTGAGGAGAGGAATAATGAATCCATAGATCGAGATAAACTATTTATGGGTGAAAAATGTATTGGGTTCCTACATAATTTGATAATTTAAGATGCATTAAAAGCACCTACCCCATTAGAATTTATGGTGTTAACTCATGTACTAGATCCTCACGTGAAAAAAGAAGAGTGATAATTGACCCTATTGTCCACATAAAATTTCACCATTTTGTATACTTTGACTATAATTTTATAATTTAATAAGTTTTTCCTTCTCAAGAGTTAAGTGAGGATACCTCTAGATGTTTGGGCACTAGCTTGACAATATAAAATATTAGTGCAAGCTTTCTAGTTTAGCCAATGTTAATTGTGTAGACTTAATAATAGCCCATAAGAAGTGGCTCAGTACCACAAGTCAATAGTATAATTCCTTCATCATATTTGACATTAAAAATAAAAATAGGACCAACACCTAACTCAATGGATAGAGGCATTAGAGAGCCACTACAGGACAAGTACTAGTGGAGCAAGCACATTAGATGCCAATTCCCCCCACATAGAAAATTTAATATGATATGGCCATGCACTTGTCATAATATTGTGTTGTGGAAAATTCTATAGATCATGTGCTAAAATGTGAACTAAAATGGTGTGATCAAGGTATAACTTAATCAAAGTGCAAGGAAACATAGTTTGTGACAAATTTTATTAATTATGTTTATACTTGGTATATAAATTTTAATCTAAAATAGATTATGATTGACTATGATGCCTTGAAGAAAGCATTCCTAAATAAATTCAACATACTTGAGTTTGAACAACAAATCATCATCATGCTCAAAAAACTCAACTAAGGGCTCTCTAAAAGTGTGTGCCTATATGATGTCATATTCAAGACACTACTTTTAAAACTTCCTTATAAAATTCACCCCTCTTATCATGCATAATGGTCCATTAGAATATTGATATTACCATTCACATGAGCATTATCCATGAAGACATTCACTGACCCTCACAAAGATCTTAAAGATATGCGCAAAGTTGAGGTAGTTGGCAGTGCAAATATGGGAATCACCTCATTTATGAAGGTGTAAATTATGTTTATGGCCTACCAACTCCAAATAATTATCTCTAGTTCATCGAAAGATACTTATAGTGGATTATGTTACACTAATTGTAAGATAGAAGGCCATAACAAGAATAACTACCCTCAAAGTAATGTGCACACATTACTTCTAAGCTATGAGGTTTGTCATGAAGTGCATGATGTTAAATACTACCCTTTATTGCATTGTGCCAGTTAAGTTAACACAACCATCTACTATTGGTTATGTGATGCTTATACCCATACCATAACTAACTATTGTATGGTCGATGAGATGCACAAAAACATGGAAAGAGGTACTAGGTAGGCAACTACAATAGCCAAAAGGTAGGTGACCTAGGGAAATGCTAGTGATGGATAATAAAATGTAAGATATGGAATGAAATGAGGCACCATAGGGTGAGATAGAGGATGTGGTGGAGGAACATTCCCACTATGTTTATATTATAAGTGAGGTTTGATAGATAATTATTATCATGACTACCTTACACATCTAATGTGTGGGTATTGTCAAGGAACACATAATGTCAAGGAATGCCTCAAATTATATAAATATTTTACCCAAGGCTAACTTGGCATAGACAAGGGTGTAAGAATGATCAGGCACTAGTAAAAAACAAAGAAGTGGAATCCAAAGGTATAAATAACCCACACAAAGCCAATCAAAATACAAACTACTACTTGTAGTGGATTCATCACTCAGCTACTAGTTGCACCAATACTTGAGTTTCACCTAAAATATGGGGAACATAGCTATATTAAGTGTATAATGTGGCATAAACCCAAATTTATACCTTACCTATATCTTACATACAAAAAATATATATTATAGTAGGCCATGAGTATGATTTAGAACCTACATTGGGAGCTCCAACTAGCATGAGATATAGAACCACAAGTTGCTACCGCTCATAAGAAGAAAGATATCTAAGAGGTTGAGGTATAAGAATTAATATAGATCTTGTGCCTCATATAGATATAAGGGATGATACCCCTACTAAAGAACTTGATTTTAGATCATGTAGGACATAAGACAGTTGAAGTCACTACCCATGCATGTAAAGGGTGTGAGAAGTTAGGCATACACAAAATGTAGAGTATGATCAAGAACTCTTGGTAAATACCACCATTTATAGATGGTATATATATGAGGTCCTTGTGGACACATTCACTAAGGTCAATATCATAATAAAGAACATATGGGAAAATATGTGTAGGCCATCTTTGAAGACTTCCCCTCATATACTTTTCATGGCCAACAAAGCCAAGATGTAACTAATTGGAATTATAAAAAGTGCCATTATAGATATCATGTGTTTCAAGTTAAATTCTAAATTTGAATCGAATGAGTTGGATGAATAAGTTAATTATCCAGTGCTCCTCAAAAGGCCATGGTGTTACATGAATAATGCCAAAATGTGATTTAAGAAGTGTTATATGACCTTTGAAAATGCAAAAAAGAGGGTAGTAATCCCCATCTCAAGTTACCAATGACACCCCTATGTATAAAGTGTTGATTTAGAGGATGAAATCAACCATATCTACAACATCATAGCATAAGGCACTGAGACTCTCAACCCCAATGATGAAGGAGTGCTTTCTTGGGAAGATGGATAGTCAACCTCAAATAGCACCAATGTTCCTTGTGACTAATGGGTCAAAGAAACTTATGAGATGATTTATCAAATGTGCCACTTAGTGTGCATAAAGGTGACAAAACCTATGAGAAATGATTGGGTCTAGATTGATCACACTTTGAAGAGATGGGTCCCTTATGATGGAAATAAGAGAAAGATAGCATTTCACCTAAGTAAAATTAAACTTTACATACTCCCAAGATACAAGGGGAGAAATTATATGGAATAATATGTTCGTGATCTTGAGTCATGCATCCAAAAGGAGGTAGACATGATGGGTGCATTGGTGTATACTTTAAGGATCATTTCCACTTGTTGGTGGGTAGCACAAAGGCCTATCTTACCAACTTGGCAATATGTAAAAGTAGTAATATGCACTAGATTTGGGAAAATAAATGAGCATCTAGACATTTTTGCATACTCTAGTGATTCAGACCCAATTGTGAATGTGTAATTTTGTGAAGAAAATTAGACTAATTGTAGTGAAACTTCCCCAAGGAATTTATGAATGAACACCCTCCATAAAATATTAAAGATGTGAGCATGATCATGGTATATTTTTAATGAGACATGCCATGAGATATTAAATTAGGATGCACTCAAGGACAGGTTCATGCACACTTTCTCCTTTTCTTCACAAAACCTAGAATTAGTCAAGCCACTATAACTAATTTGAAGGGTAGTGTTCAAGGACATTGCAATCCTAAGGGAGTGCCTACATGATATGTTAAGGGAAAAAGTATTCGCACTCCCAACTTTATTTGAGGATTAGGTTGTCAATAGCAACTTGAGTTACTAATATGATGAAACATGGAAAGAACACAACTAGATGACCTTGATAGGTAAGAAGAAACTAGTATTCCAAATAGAGGATAACACCCTTGTCAAAGAAGACCTAACTCATCTTCACATAGAGACAACTATGGGGAGTAGGCAATTTGAGGATTCACTTTAGGAGAGGAATTATCCCTATTATGTTCCACTGAAGACTACCAAGGTAGACATCGATGTATAAAGGGAACTAAAGATGGATACTCTAGGTGCATATTGGTTTGATGTGGAACTAAAATGAATTATAGATCTCATGAAGGAGTTTTAAGACTTGTTTCCTCAAAATTATTGGTACATGAAGTTCACCCACACATCCCTTGGGAAAAAGAGTAGAACTTTGGTGGATGGTGAAAGACATGTCAATAAGTGCCCCTATATAATGAACCCCAATCTTTACACCAAGCTCAAGATAGATATTGATGGTATGCTATATGTGAGAGTTATCTACCTAGTGTAAGAGTCAGATTGGGTAATCCCCATGGTTATTAGCATTAATAAGGATGGGTGCATATGTATCTAAATTGAATATATATTTTTGAATGTTGCCTATGTCAATGACCCCTCTTTGACTATGTTCACCAACAAAGTCTTAAATGAAGTCATAGGTTGTGAGATCTACACTTTCACTAATGGGTTATTTAGAAACTATTGTAGTCTTATAAAATGTGAAAATTGGTAACTTGAGTGTGGCTTATGACACCCAAACCATAGGTCCCTATTTGTTTCTCTCATAACCCTCCTAGGCACCTTTTCACTAATTTCTAGTCATCTGAAGCCTTTCACATAGTGATTCCACTTCCTCTAGGTAACTTTTCCCATGATAAATCCATCCCCCCAAGTCTCATACCCCCAAGACAACAGCTCCCAACTTGAACTATAGCACTGGACCCTAGGGTGTCCATTTTTAATGATCCTATCCAAGTGCATTTTTAGCTTCAATAGTCATTTCCTTCTAATTCCTATCCTTATTCTTGTCATCCTAACATGAATACATTTGACCCATGACCAATAAATATCTATAAAATCCCATTCAAAGTTCATTTATAAGGGGTTGGTAAATATCAAAAATTAAGAAAGAATATAATCAAGACCATTGAGGCAAACTTCACTATTTTTTGCATACAACCATCCAATACAACTATAAGTACATCCAAATCCTTACACAGTCCCTAGCCACCTAAATCACACCTAGTTTTAGAATTTTATATCTTCATACACATATTTTCACAAACCACATCAAGTGGAATAACTACATATGGCTTGATCCCTCTTTGGGGTATTAGTAGGTAGGTAGCATGCCCACACAAGGGGTGTGGATACACATTCAGTGTATCTTACACACATTAACTCCCCCCTCTTTCTCAAAGTTTTTCAAATCATCATGGAGTCTATGGTTTGAATAATAAATCATATCTATAGGGAGTTTGGTAGACATCTAGCACCTAAAATTTCATAGGTAGGCTCACACAAAGACAACAGATAAAACCCATAAAGCTTAGGTCTCTTGGATAATAGTAATAAAAGAGGACTATAACACTAGACCCTAAGGTGTCTTATTTTGATGCTCTTGTCCTTTCACAAAATGAAGGCTAGATCTTGATTTATGACACTATCCCAGTCTTACAAGGGGAATTTCAAATAATGTCTCAACTGTGTTAGACTATTTCTAGCTAAGTCTTATTTTCTCCACATCTATTACTATTTTTTTAAAGATTTAAATTGAAATTAAATTATAAAAATTATTAGATTAATTATTGAAATATTATTTATTAATTTAATTAACTCACACCCTTAAGTAAATTAGGAATAGGACTCCAATATTCCCAAAATAGTTAAATCATTTGGTAAACCTGACTTACTTCATTTGTACATAAAAACCCTAGAAACCTTAGGGTAAATTTCTTGATAATTTTTCCAATAATTTTCTAATTTTATTCTTGCATAATTCAATAAAAAATTAAAATTAAAATTTAAAATTCCTTAGTAAATTTTTAAAATAATAATTGATTTTTAACCTTAGTTAAATTTACTTGGTACTGTTGCACATAAAAGCCCTATAAACCCTAGGAATAATTGCTTTTTAATTTTAGAAATATTTTATGATTTTTTTACTTGCATATTTAAATAAAAAATTCACTTTAATTTTTAAAATTTCATAGTAATTTTTAAAAAATATTTTTCTTCCAAACCCTAGTTGCACATACTAGGTCCTTTCAAATAAAGAAATTTCCAATATTTTTTTGATTTTTTACCTGCATACTTCAATAAAAAATTCACATTAAATTTTAAAATTCCTTATTAATTTTAGAATATATCATTTTCAAAACCCTATTTGTATATACTAGGTCCCATTGCTATTGACGTATCACCTTACATGTTTGAGAGTTTTATATCCTTTTTATGCATATTTCAATCTCCTATTTTGATTACATTTGTTAATTATTTATTACATTATTTAAGTTATTTTCCTTATGTCACCTAAGATCCTTGCATCTCTTATTTTGAAATGAAGTGTAATACTTAGTGGAAACCCTCCCAAACTCACATAGATTCCTTCAACCTGACCATATAACATGGATAAACAACAAGCTTAGGTTCCTGTTATAGATCCTACACATCTAGATTACACCAATTTCCTTGAGGATAATTTAAATAATGATTAGTATGAGGATGAAAATGATGATATAAACACTGATGTTTATGATCCACCACATCAGTCTCTTGATCCACTTCCACTTGTTATTGATAACGAAGTTATCCTCAATAAAGATTTGATCCTACAAAGTTTTTGAGAAAGACTTAGGGACCAGACTTGAGATCATACTCTTATTTTACAATATATCATGGAAATAAAAAAGGCTAAACAAGTTGAGTCTTCTATTTCTTTAAAGAAACCAGTTGCACATGACATTACAAGGGCAACTATGTCTCAACAACCCCCTATATTATCCAAGCCTGCCTCTATGCTACCACCAACTATAGCTAGTACATCTTTGTCTCTTGACATGGAAAACCTTGTCTAAGAGATAAAATATCTTTAATCTAAGGTTTTACATCTTGAGCAAGGTGATTATATACCTATATAAGCGTTGGATTCTTTTTCTCTACTTCATACACCATGGCATGCCATATTGCTTCTACACCCTTGCCACTAGCTTTTGTTCAAATGAAGCTCACTCTATATGGTGACAAGAGTGATCCAAAGACACACTTAAGAGTTTTTCATGTAGCATATTTGGACTATGTGCCAAATAATTGGATACTAACCAAGTTATTTCCATGGAGTCTAAAATAGTATGCTTTATAATGGTTTTATAGTATAACAAATTAGTCAGTCAATGTATTTAATCCTTTATTTGACATGTTCTTATATAATTTTATAATTAACATTGGTGATAAGGTTTCCAATGCCCAAGTTGCACAATAAAACAAAGGTCAAATGAGCATCTCATAAATTATGTTCTTTGATATAAGACTATCTTGGTTAGGATGAGTAGCCCCATGGCTAATTAAGAGGTACAAGATCTCTTCAAATAGAGTGTTATACCTATTTTTCATGAATCAATCATGTTCAAAAGCTTCTCTTTCTTCACTGAGCTATGTCATACACTAAAGGAAAGGTAAGTTAAATTAATTTCAATGGGAAAACTCAAGTACATGAGCATATCATAAAAACAAATAAGAACAATAGGAAAGTCCCATAAAAAGTAAAGGTCAATGATAGTAAGAGTCAAAATCAGCCTATAATTAATGTGGATTTAGATCCTCCTTAGTAAGTGGTTTTATCAACATCTCCTTAATGAATGTTTTCCAATCTATGAGTATCTCTAGCTAGAGTTTTACAATAAATTTTAGAATGTAATTTCATATTTATACCTCTTATTTAGGAAGTTGATCCAATAAAGCCTCTTCCATGTAGATATGATCAGAATGTATTTTGAAAATTTCACAAGGCACCAGGCCACAGATAATAGATGCATCAGTTTAAAACACAAGATACAAGACTTGATAGATGGCAACATTATTGATCTTGGAACTTTAGTTGAGCATCTTCAAGAAAAAGAAACATAAGATAAAGTTTTGAAAATCTTCTTAGATCCTTTCCCACATCATTATAAATAATTGACATGGGATAGATTAGGTTTTTACCATGCATATCATACACATCCTCCACTAGCTACATATCAAACAACTACAATTAAGTCACATCCTTTAAGTAATATGATTGGTGTGTATAATTCCAGATTTCTTTCTAGACCTTCCATACCCTTCTCAGAGAAGGAGATCATTAAGGATGATTAAGATTATAATGTACTCTTTATCAGAGCTTACATTCATAATCATCCTACTTATAATGTTCTCATAGATAATGGATCTAGTGTGAACATGTGGATTATGACATTACTATAGTATCTGGGATATTTATAGCAAGATATTACCCCAAAGAACATAGTTATCAATGGGCACATATAGAGTTCATTAGGAGAGATTGTACTTACTCTATAAGTTGGTCCAACACATATGGCCACACCATTTACTATTGTTCCCAGTACATGAGTTTTTGATATGTTACTTAGTCGACCATGAATTTAGAAACTTCATATAGTACCTTCTATAATTCACAAATGTGTGAAATTCATTCATGTTAATTAGTTTGTTATATTTGGTGTGGTTCTATATGAGTTACCACTCCACACTTCAAATCCATCTTCTAATTTGCATCCACTAGTTTTAGTTCTGCCACCAATTTCAGTTTCTCCACCTATTTTAGCTCTTCCTCTAGTTTAGATTTAGGCATTGTTAAGGCCTCCATCACAAGAATAAAGAGTTCATATAATTGCATAGAGGTCTCTTTTAAAGTAACCATAATTTCAAGATTATAGATATCTTCTAGCTATAGTGTTCATGCCCAGGGTAGTATCATTGAGGTCTCATGCATCTACACATAAAACACATGTTTAGAGAGCTTCTCCTACTACCAAATGGGTCCTTAAGATCCCTAAAATTGCATCCAATTTTCATAGTTACAGGGGGACCCCATTTTTTATTTCCAATATAGTAATTTTAGAGCATCTACAACATACACAACTTTTAGAGCCACAGTCTCAACCCTTCCATCATGCTACATGATCACACATGATCCTTTTCCTTAATACAAGACACCATGATAGGGAGTCTCTTATAAGACTCATCAATTAGTATCATTTTTCCTTAGTTGATTGTACATATTTTCTATTTTCTTGATTTTACATAGCTTATTTAAAAAATACAAAAACATTCAAATATGTCATAAATAAAAATACATTCAAATATATCAAAAATTTAAAAATAATATAACATTTCAAAAATATAAAAACATTCAAGTAATTCAAAAATTTTAAAAAAAATTAGTAATATGAATTATTCATGCTTTACATTTCTACTACTATGCTAGACTTACATTTGATATTATATGATATTATTTGTTAATCTATCTACATTACCATGCTTCACTTGATCTTCTTTGAGTGTGTACAGTGACTTCCAGATCCATGATTGATTTACTTTACCCATTGAGGGGGAATCCTAATTCCTAAATTTGACACATATATCGATATATCTACCCACTAGGCGAATCTTATACATGAGTACACCAGCCAAGTTATGTCATTCTTACACCACATAATCTAGTTATCATGATGATGTACATTACTTACTAGCTTACATAGATTATTCTATCAATGCTCACTAGTATATAACACTTGTGTAATTTTAGCATATACCTAGTCTTATACAACATGTCTTTCTTACTTTCACTTCTTATTTTGACTAGTTAGATGGTAATATATTTCTAGTATATTACATGATTTCCTTTCTTGCTTTGCATATCTAGATGTGATTGCATTTATTAGTTCCTACTTTGTTTCTTGTATGTGCCTTAGGAAATTTTATAATGTCCTTTGATTCTATTATTGTGTGTGCCTTAAGACATTTTCATATGTCCTTTAATTGTACTCTTATATGTGCCTATGGTCCTTATGTCAACCTTGTTTGTTTCAATTGTGTGTGTATGTGGCATTTAAACATGCCTTGTATTCTTGATTTCTAGTTTGAGTGGCATGTGCCCATGTCCCTTGTTTTATTGGCCCCTTAGCCACTCTTATATTCTTCTTGATTCTTTCCTTACATGATTGTTTCTTGATTTTCTTCTTAGTTTTTTGCAATGCCATGACCCACATCATGCATTATCTTGATTTATTGGATTCCATGATAAACATCATGCTCCATCCTTCCATAACAACTAAAAACTAACCAAAATTCTAGTTTGAGTTCATTATATTACACATAATTTTACATTGTTATATATCTTTAGGCATACCCCTATTGATATAAAAATATCCATTTCAAACCATGCTATATCTCGAGATATCTTATTGATTATGATTACTATATCATGTATTTTCACAACGTAACACACTTTTAGGGCTCTCTCTTTTGAGGATAGTCTTTTTAGGTTCTTTATTCCTACACTCAAAAGAGGGGAAATAAGCAAGGATTTTTTCATAGAGATCAAAGCTCTTAATAGTCAAAAAATTAGCATTCAAAACACCCAGAACAATAACTTGACTTCAAACTAGGTAGAATAGACTAGGCAGATAGTGATAATTATAAAATAGTCATCATAATCAGCTCAGGACAACCGAACCAAGATTGGACTACAACACTATATATTAGGGTGTCTATTTTTGGTGCTCCTATCCAAATAATAAAAAAACTAAATTTTATAGAAATGGGTAGAAAGGTAAGCTCAACTATAGTTTTGCACATTCTGACCAGTTTAGATTTAGTAGTTTTAGTATATTTTTTCTTAGAGAATCTAGATATAGGGACATAATGTGTGGCATGATGGATCTCACTTCTATTTTTATATTAGGTAGTTAGTGTAACTTCTATATCAAAATCCATGTTTCAAACATTAGTGATTATGGGCAATGTGCATTACACATTTGACTTCATTTCTTTCAAATTTTGGTATATTACCTAGGCATTATAAGCATTTGTGTGCCTTATTCCATCTTTAGGTGGTTGGCATCATTTTAGAGTGGATTTCATATAAGCCTAACCTCCATCATTTCTAAGTGGATTCCACATAAGCCTATTACCAATTTTTAGAGTGGCTTTCATACAAGCCTAATCTCCACTTTTTTTTGAGTTGGCCAAGATTGGCTTAGTTTTTAGTACACATTTGGCTATCCATGACACATTATCAAATTACAAAGCATTCATAGGATTCAAGATCCATCCTATATAACACAAATTAATACCATTATCAATTTATAGCTTCACTTCATGGCATAATGATGGACCTAACGGACAAGATAGCCTTTGTGTTCTTGAGCCACTTAGAGGGATTGGACACATAGTTTAAACATTGATTAATATATGCATAATCACATATATTCACTTAGTGGGTGAAGATGGAGCCAAAGGGGTAGAATTTTCATTCTTGAACAACTTTTAAGGAATTGAGCAATCAACTTTGTTCATGATATTACTTTTGGTACAACACATACCCAACATTACTCAGCATCATCCAACATTACTCAACGCCACAATAGGTTTTGTATTTGTTTGTGTACTTGGTGAGGTGTATCCATTCCTTTCTATTTCTCTCTCTCTCTTACCCAGCATTGTATATTCCTATTTTAGATATAATGTATCTAGTAAGAACTAATCTACTCTTTATTTTCTCTTACAGATTTACACTTCACAACATGCTCTCTTTATGCACACCCAACATCACTAGCTTCATGAGATTCACCCTTGTAGGTAAGTTTAAGTATGATTTTTATTTTTCCTTTATCTTATTATTTTGATTTAATGGATCACTAGAATAAAGTGGGGGGGGGAATGTGGTCATATAAAATATTAAAATTGGTAACTTGAGTGTGGCTTATAACACCCAACCCATAGGTACCTCTTGCTTGCTCTCATGACCCTCCTAAGCACCTTTTCACTAATTCTCAAACATATATGGCCTTCTAAATAGTGATTCCACTTCCTCTAGACAACCTTTCCCATGACAAATCCATCCCCCTAGGTCTATTACCCTCATGACAATAGTACCCAGCTTGGACTATAGCACTGAACCCTAGGGTGTCCATTTTTGGCACTCTTATCCAAGTACATTTTTAGCTCAAACAATCATTTCCTTTTAGTTATTATCCTTCTTCTTGTTGGTATAACATGAATACATTCAACCCATGACCAATAGATCTCTATAAAAACACATTCAAAGTTAATTTACAAGGAGTTGGAAAATATCACAAAGCAAACAAGAATACAAGAAAGACCATTGAGTCAAACTTCTTTATTCTCTACATATAGCCATCTAGTACAACTAAAAGCACATCCAAATCCTTACACTAGTCCATACCACCTCAAGGACACCAAATTTTAGCATTTTTCATATTCATACACATAATTGTACAAATAAAACCAAGTGGGAGAACTACATATGGCTTAATTCCTCTTTAGAGTATTGGTATGTAGGTAGTGTTCCCACACAAGGGGTGTGGATACACATTTAGGGAATATTAAACACACTAAATCCCCCCATCTTTCTCAATTTTTTTCAAAGCATCATGAAGTATAGGGTTTGAAGATGAAATCATTTCTACAAGAAGTTCCATAGATGTCCGAAATCTTAAATTTCATAGGGAAGCTCATATAGAGACAATGGACAAAACCCAAGCTTAGGTTTCCTATACAATAACAGTACAAGAGGACTATAACATCAGACCCTAGGGTGTCTTATTTTTATGTTCATATCCTTTTACAAAATGAAGGCTAGATCTTGATTTGTGACACTATCCCAATCTTGCACAGTGAATTTTAGATCCTATCTCAACCATCTCAGTCTGTTTTTAGGTATGTCTTATTTTCTCCACATCTATTACTATTTTTTAGAAAGGTTTAAATTGTAATTAAATTATTCAAATTAGTAGCTTAATTATTCAAATATTATTTTCTGATTTAATTAACTCAACCCCTTAATGAAACTAGGAATAGGACTCGAATATTGCCAAAATAGTTAAATCAACCATCAAGTCTAGATTAAAGAGGAGGACAAGCCAAAAAGAGCCTTTGTGACTGAATGGGGTTGTTTTAATTATAATTTGATGCCCTTTAGAATTAAAAATGGGATACTCATGTTCTCTAGAGTGGTGATCAATATATTTAAGGACTTCATCCACAATTTCCTCCAAGTGTATCTAGATGACTAAATTGTGTATGGGCTTGTAAAGGACCATTATGATAACCTACACCTAATGTTTGAAATGTGTAGAAAACTATAGATATATTTTAACCTTAAAAACTTCATTTTTTCAACACCATTTAGAACCTTGCTTGGGCACATCATCTGTAAATATGGTCTGCTTATCAATTCCATCAAGATTTCAATAATCATTTATCTCTAGACTCCAACATAGAATGATGTTCACACCTTTTCAGGCCATTATGGCTACTATATAAAACTCATAAGGAGCTACTCAAATATTTTAGTGCCACTAGAGGATTTCCTATGTAAGGATGGATTGTTTTATTAAGGTTAAACACAAGAAGATGCCTTTGAAACTTTAAAACTCAAATTGGTTGGTGTGCCTATTTTATAATTTCCTGATTATATAATCCCATTTCATGTCCATGTTGACACATCTATATCTATAATTAGTTTTATTATGGTGCAACTTGATGAAGGTAAAATGGATCAACCCATATTCTTCATAATAAGAAAATCTACCTAAGTAGAGTAGAACTATATAACAACTAAGAGTGAGGCACTGGTTATGGTCTACACCCTAAATTTTTTTAGGAAATACTTGTTGGAAACCCCATTCATCTTATTCATGAATCATGAGTTTCTTAAGTACCTCATGAACAAGGCCCATTCTCTATCAGTGAATATATAAATAGATAGTTCTATTTTAAGAGTTCTAGTTCTCAATTTTCATCAAGCTTAGAAAATAGAATTTGAGCATAGACCATTTATTCCACATCAAATCTAGTGATGTAGTAGTGTCAATTAAGGATGACATGCTCAATGTGTAACTATATAGATTCTAGTGTGTTTGTAAGGACTAGGTAGAGATAGTCACTTTTCTAACATCAAGATCTGTACCCTAGAATATGACAACCAAAGAGAAAAAAATAGCTCATAGTTCATGCCACCCCTTTTTAGCTCATCAATGGATCATTTTATGAACTTGTCTGAGATGAAGTCCTACACTGATGTGTCTTAGAAAATAAAAGGGACTCCTTTTTACATGAAGTGCATGAATGTATAGTAGGAAACCATTGCACTAGAGACACAATGGTGTACAAAGTATTGTAATTAGGCTTGTGGTGTCCAAGTCTATTCTAAGATTCTAAAGATTGTGCTAGGGCATGTGACATATGCATGCACATAGGGAATCCCAACCATTGGGATGAAATGTCTCTCATCCCCATTCTTGCCTCATTTAAAAAATGGGCCATTGATTTTGTTGGGATAATCACTTTTATAGTAAGGTGCTCAGGTATAATATATATTATAACAATTAATGATTATTTCACCAAGTGGATTGAGGCACTACCAACCAAAGACTACATAGCCATGAAAAACACAAGGTTCATATAGGAGAACAATATAAGTCACTATGGGTGCCCATTTAGTTTGACTAGAGATAGAAGAACACACTTAATCAATGAAACTATCTAAATCCTATTGATTGAATACATGGTGGTACACCATAAGACAAAACCTTATCATTCACAAGCCTATGACATAGCTAAGGCATTGAATAAGATCTTATGGATGTTCCTCATGAATATGTGCAACATGGGTTATAAAGATTGGGATGATCAAGTGTCAACAGTACTATGGGCATACCACATAACCTATAAGTGCCTAAACAAAGCTACACCATTCCAACTGGTGTTTGGCATAGAGGTAATTATATTGATTGAGTTCATGGTGCCATCATTATGCATAACACATATTGGTCATTTATATGACCAAAAATCATTGAGTGTAAGCTTGGATAACTTGCAGTACTTAGATGAGGTGCATTCCCAAGAAAGGTGGAGCTAATAGATAGAGAAAGCATTCCATAAGTTATGTCATGAAAAGCATATTAAGTGCAAGGTACTAAGTGAATGGGCATTAGTCTTGATCTATTGCTCCAAGTACCTCAAGCACCTAGGGAAACTAAAAATTAGGTGGATGGGTCCATATGTCATCCAAAACATATCAAAAATTGGTCCATGCAATTTGCATACATTATTAGGTGAAATTCTCCCTAGGCATTTTAATGGTAATTGATTGAAGCCTTATAGGCAAAAGGATGACACTTGCACCATTAGATACCAACTTCTTGGTCATAAATTAGTTGTGTTATGATGACCTGAATAATGTTTGGCATAAGCCAAACATTTCATTATGTTTTGTGTTGTGTTGGTAATTAGTGAATAAATGTGGTAATTTTAGGCCTTCAATAAAACTATTCCTCCACTTCCATGAATAAATCCAATTGGATGAGTCAATAATAGATTCTTTCTAAAATTCTTAATGCCAAACACCGAAGTTTATAGGCACATGGAGTTTTCCAGACTTACACAAATATGAGTACCAAGTGATGCAAATATGCACATAATATTCTAGTGTGCATAATATGAGAGAGAGGCACATAATATGATAAGTGTACAAGACACATAAAGTTTAAAGCAATAGATACTAGTTTCAGGGATTTGTATGGGGTAGGACACACCAAGGCAAGAGATGAAAGTGTAGAGAAATTGACCAAGATAATAAATCATGCTTGAAATGAAAGTACAAAAGGAAGAGAAGATGGAACCTTGGAGGATAAATCATGTGCATGTGAAGTGTTGTGCCTAGGTTTCCATAAGGAAGGTGAAGGTCACACCAAGTGAACAAAGCATAGGAGGAATATCACAAAGACAAGTTGGCATCCACACAAAGTTAGGTAGGGAGTGACTATTTAAACTACATGTCATTTCACCAAAAATACCATTTAGAGAATTTAATGAGGTGGTGGAAGAGGCATAAAGATCTACATTGAATGCATAGGTGGTAGAAAAATTTCATGGGTTTTTTGGGTTTTAGCAAATTTTAAGAAATCTAGGCACTACCATGCCATTAATCACCTACAATTAAGAAGGTAGTTGAACTAGGGGTATAAAACAAAGAAAGGCCAACTAGTTTAGATTATAAACCTCAATATAATTTTAAATACAAATGTAAACCATATAACAAGAGCTGAAGCAATAAAACACTACCATAGTGAAACCTTGAGCACCCATAGACACAACAAGAGAAGGATTGAATAGAGAGAGGAATTACATTACCTTTAAGATTGGGATAGAGAATTATGGGGAATGAATTTTGTGAAAAATAGATAGTATAAAACCTAAGTGATAATAAGGATACCATTATTATAAATCAAATCTCAACATTTGAAGTCACAGCCTTAAACCCCACAATTATGAGAATCACCAAGAAACATTCTAGGCTTCAGAATGTTAAATAGGCCATGATTCAACACTAGCCAATTTAGGATGGGGAATAAATGCATGAGTTTTAGCCTACTATAGGTAGATAAATATTCCAAATTGACATAGGAAATTGAATATATATCCATTTCAAATAAGAAATCATAGCTATTAGAAGGGGTTATCATCATAGTAGTTAATCCTAAACTGCTCACAAAGATGTCATACCAGGAAATGTAGTTTCCCATAGAAGTCTTGGTAGGATATAATTGGGAATATTTTGCACACACCCACCAAATAAACAAATAAAACCACCACACCTCAATAAATGTACAAGATCTAGTGTAAGACTAGGTGGTTGATATGGGGGCAAAGATAGAAGCAATCATGGTGTTATTTGATGTATCCATCTAAGACAAACTTGTGACCACTACTAAAAATTAGGTACATAAGTTGTCATGTTTTGGGAATCTAGAGGATATCATATAGTTCTTTTTATTATACATCCATAAATACCACTTCTACTTTGAAGGGAGGCATATTCAATTATCAAAAAGCCTAGCTAGTAGAATCATCAAGATCCCAGACTCTAACGCATACATCCACCATATGATGGTGGATGATGTTGAAGTTTAAAGAGTCATAAAACTCCTTGGTTTCTACAAGGGAGAATTCACATTCCCCATAAAATATATTAAGTACCCTAGCATGAGGATATCTACGTGCCTCATCAATTCAAAACTTTACCTTCACAGTCGGTGGATGAACATCACCAAGGCACAATTTTGCATCACTCACCATATAACATAGGGGGTGAAGTTTAAGATAGAAAAATTTATTGATGTAGAGATGGTGAAGAATGCGTTAAAGTGTTATATGGTAGGAGAGACTTCCAATGGGGTTAAATGTTGACTTTAATTATGATGGATAATATTGGCATGCCTAATGGTAATGAAGATAATCTTTGGGTCTTCTCTGTGCATAAGGACTCTTAGGTACTAATGTACCAAGAATTCACTTGCCCACCCACCTTTTCCTAGAATTACAAGACCTAAGTGATGTGATGGTCTGTGAAATACATATATGTGTTTGGGATAGAATGGCACATCCCTAAAGATTTCCCTCAAAACATGTTTAGAATGTTGATCCTCTCTATTATGCAACACTTTTGTGTATTTTTATTAGTAGTCATAGATCGTAACTGATTAGGATGGCTAAAACTCCCTTACATATTTTCTACCAATTACATCAAGGATATGCTAAGGAGAATTACCAATGTTTAGAAGTTAGACATCCCAATGAAGGATATGGATTTATAAAGAAGTTATAGTGCCAATACATATGCCTAGGTGGAAAAGCTACCAAAGATGAGGAGGATGAATTGGATCGCATTGAACTCCATCTCCTCAAAAAAGAAGTAATACTCAGACACATATACATGTTATATTATGATATGAAGCCAATAAAAAGGGTGTAGACCTTAAGAAGGATGATTATATCACTATTAACATAGAATAAATCTCCCCAAAAAAGTTGGGGAGAAACATTGGAAGAAATTAAAGAGCACATAAATTTAAAGATCACCTCCGACGAGGAAGCTACTCCATCAACCCCAAACAAAAATTACATGGCATTCATGCAAGGGACTAATTATCTTAATAAGAAGGAGAAGAAAAATAATCCTAAAGGTCTTATTATAATTCCCATAATAACCTTGGTAGAGATGGAGGCACAAGATGTGTGTGAGGAAATGGAAGTGCAAAATGTGCAGGAAGAGATAAAAAGGAAGATAATGAGGAAATAACGTCTTCATTATAGAATAGATAGGATAAAATCCTAGTGCTAAAGAATCCCAAAAGGCCCTCCAAGGTTACAGTACCACTATGCTTAGAGAGGCAAGAAAGTTTCCCAATACTTTACCAAAATAACCCTCCACACAACCTTCATTAAATGAGGAAAAGAGAATCTTGTGGAAGAAAATGGGCCATATTGAGGGATAAATAGAGATGGTATTGGTGATAGAGAAAAGAAGAGAGGCCATAAAGGAAGTTGACATTACTCAAGATCATATTGATAGAGTCAAGGCTAAGGAAATGAAGGCTGAGGAAGAAACAACTTTAAGGCTTGTGAAAAAGAGGAAGGATAAAAAAAAGGCCCAAGAAGAAAATGTCAAGAAATAAAATGAATATAAAGAGGTTACCACAAGCACAAAACCAACTAAAAAAGATGTGGAAAATGTGCTTAGTGCCTCCACTAATATAGTAAGCCAAGTTGCATTATAGGCATGCCTAAATAGTGAAGGTTTACCAAAAGACAAGGAAGGTGATGATGTCACCTTGAAAGAACAAATGGAGAGCACTAAAGATACCTAGTAGGAACAAGAGGAGGGAAAATATATTACTAAGGGAGAATAAGAAGCAATTGAAGGGGAAAAGTTCAAAGAAGAATGCCTAAAGGAATAGGAAGAAGAAACCTCAAAGGAAAGTATTGAAGAGAGTGGTAGCAATGATGAATATGAAGAATGAAAAATTGAGTTAGCTATCATAGAATATAAAGTCATGAAGCTGAGCCTAAGAAAAAATATGCAAAATGGGTGGAAAGATGAATATTACTACATGTTTAAATATATGCCCCCTAGATCCACCACAAATAAGATGCACTAACATATCTCATTTGATTTTGATACCTATATGGATGAGCCTCATTTTGAAGTGTCATAGAAGGCCATATTGGGTATAGATAAATTGGAGTAAGGGCATGATTCCCTTCTCATAAATACTTTTACCAAAAACCTAGTTAGGTCAGTAAATGCACTCATTTGGATGGCCTCTTATGTCATGTGGAAGATCTTCATCAATGATGTTAGGGATTTAAAGCGGAATAAAAACACTTTAGATTTAGAAGAGAAAATGAAGTCTATGAAGTTTAAATTACAACATAGTGACAGTCAAACCATACCTCTTGGATGAAATTGACGCATCCAACCTTTTGGAGGTTGACAAGGTATGCATATTAATAGATCAAATCTTCCTCAAGTTGTTTTTTCATAAAATTGTGCACCCTAAGACACTCTATGAATCTCCTTCAATTTGATTAAAAATTTAATCATCTCTCAAGTTTGTGGGAACTTGTAAGAGAGATGAATCTCTAAGATTGAAAGGGCTAGGTCCTTGAATTCTTCTCTAAATTCCTATCACCTAATCAAATTCTTATTCATGAAAAGAGTTAAGAGTTTGTATTAAATTAAAACCATACTATAGAGGTGATCCACCAAGATATATCCCACAAACGATCTTACTTCTACTATGAAAAAATGCATTCAAAGACCAATTCCATGCATTGAAAGATGCTAACATAGTGTTTCAATGTGAAGGTAACATACTTGGGATAATCAACAAGATACTTGACATAGGGGAAGATTTAAAACCATAGAGATAATTTCATACTTGAAAGAGATCTTAGTACATTTGACACACTTCACATAACATGTTAACATAAGAACTCAAGCTTAAACAAGAAGGATAAAGGGAGTAAGGATGATACTATCACTTAGCTCCACTATACATCACTCACACACTTAGACAAAATGTTCAAAAATTAGAATTAAAATTTTAATAAATGTTAAAAATCAAAGTGTAATTTCATTTTATCAAGTATTTTCCATACCAACTGTGGTCTCTTTTATCATAGCCAAAATGGCTCAATTTATAGAACTTTGAGGAAGAGAGAGAGAAAGGGAGTCCAAGAGGCACATAGACAAGTGTCTATAAAATAAAATCAGTTACAATTAATGTGAATGAGTATATTGGGAAATAAATAAAATATCAAGAGAACAAAGTGTCATTTCTAATCATTTAGGACCTGCAAAATGTCAAGAAACTCTTTTTGCATAGAAAACTGTCTTCAATGATTAGCCTTGTAAAACTACCTTATAACTATAATTGATAAAGTATGATTATGGTTTTGTGTAAGAGGGGTTAAAAAAAATTTACTGACATTCATTGATGAGTTCCTAAACCACTCATGATCGAATGTCCATGCATAATCAGCTTTGGTAGTCCTAAAATATCCCTTTTCCCTACACTTCTCACACTTGTCACCTAAAAACTCTTCAAACCTATAATCTGATCCATATAATAAGAGTAATGGTATATTTCCCAAGTTCACATGTTATCAATTACAATAATAAATCCTTAAACAACTTTCCAAATGAAGATTCACCATTTTCTCTAAGTCTTCCCTAGCTGGCTCATTGGACTGGCTAAAATGAGAGAACTAGTAGGTGCATTTAGGAGTTTATAAAGTTGATCCAATAACCATGAAGTCTTATAAAAAGTCCTAGACTTTCCCCTGAAAGTGATTTTGCCCCTTAAAATCTCACCATGCCTACAAAAAACAAAAAATGGTCAAAACAATTCTTATTTTTCCCTATTTCATATACGTATGTACAACAAAATTATATTGGAGGGTGCCTGCGAGAGTCTTCTATATGTTCCCAAAGTTTCATGGTATTTTCATTTAATATTCATGTTTAATTTTCAATTTCTTCCTAGTCAAGTCCTTGAGAAGGTCTTGCAAGGGTTTTAAAGTGGTTTTAATTCCTAGCATTCACTCATAGCCATGGCATATTGAAATATGATTAAATTACACTTATTTCTACTCAAGGACCTTGTTCAACTTCCCTTAATGGCTTAAGTTACCATTCAAAGTATGGTGGAAGTTCCAAGTACTTGATGTTGACATTCAATATAATTTTTTTTTGCTTATTGGAGACTTTATTTATAAACCAAGGGTTGGAACACCTCTATATATACCCTAAAAACATATTCTAATGATTATAATATCTTTTCAAAATATTGAAATGGAAATTGATCCTTGTTTGACATTAGGCCTAGACCTTGCCAATAGGTCAACCTACCATTTTAGACTCTACCTAACCCTCCAATGGTTACCTTTACAATGTGATGTCTTGAAAAAACCCATCATACCTATATAAACATGAATTGGTCAAGTGGAAATAATATATTAGGTTGAAAATGTGTACAACCTCCAATTTGGCATTTAGCCCTAAGGCTTTCCTTCACACTTGACTATAACCCTTATTATGTAGGGTACCCTATCTACTATAGAGCCTTATAGAAAGGTTCGTTAGGTTGTGTCAAGTGTCCTCTATCTTATCCAATATTTATTTGGTCTTTGTTTGCCTTGACATCATCAATTAACCACTTTTCTCCAAAACTACCATTCTTGTGCATGAAGGGACTACTACTATTCCGAGACAAAATAGAGAGTATTAGGCCTAATTTTAATGAAAAGTGAGTATTTAAAAAGCTCACAAATGTCCTAGTGACCAATTTTACCATAGGATTTTGTATTATTCCATGATTATTGGGTCTAACCATCTCAATCTTCTCAAAAAGGGGTAAAAAACCTTTTTTTAACATGTTTTGTCCAAACCTCCTCATGGATGCTCATTTCAAGATTATTTAATGAATAAAATGTGTTAATTCATGTTATTCAACCTAATTTTATGTTTATAGAGGATAAGGATCCACTCAAAACCTCTATCCTAAGTGAAATCCCATACTCACCCTTTGAACCAAGGGTTAACTTAACCTACCTATTTTGCTTGTGGGAAAATGGATTGGGTGGCTTGAGATTGTATTGGACATATTTTTTACTTAATTTTATCATGGTAATCCACATCATATTGTTTTAAAATTTCTTTCCATTCTTTAGGTATCAAACTCTCACCATGTTCCTCTCAAGCTTAATACACTGTCTGACTGTGACAGTGAAAGATAGGGGTATTCTCTCTTAGTTACCTTTCCTTGGAGGTTATAATTAAGGTTTAAAAAAATTATATATCCTCTTTGACTCACCTTCATATGAAAATTTGAGCCCATATTTCAAACCTATCATCTTGGCACTTTAGGGCTTCCAATTGCTTTGTTGTCCTTCATGGACTAAAATAGTCCTAAGACCCTACCTGTAGGTTGTTTTAGGGTGAGAATGGCATGAAATTGATATTTATTGATGATTTTACAACCTATTTAGGTCCTAAAAGTCATTATATTTGAAATTTATATCTCCTTTAGCCTAAAATTTCCCTAATACTCTTATAAGATCCATCACCTCACTTCACTCATTCATTTTAGGCCTATAGGTGTCTTTAGGTGAAAAATAGACTTGCTTATGGATATTGATGATGATTTGGAGGTATTTTTTTCTCAAAAACCATAAAATTTCCTCAAATTATTCATGGTTATACTTATTTCACAAACTTTGACGTTTCTACCTATAGGTGATTCCTCACAGTCCTATGTATGGATAAAGGAGTGTGCATTAGGGGTTAAGAGATTGAAGTCACCTTCTCTCATGGTATTTGGAATTTTAAAGCATAATTTTAACCATTAGAATAATTACGATTTGATGAAACAAACTAAAACACCATAATGAAGAGTAAGGTTAATATTTTGATCAATGTCTTTTAGATAACACTACCCTACTTCAGTGATTTTCTAGCCATCTTTGGACCTTGCAAAATCTAATCTCCACTCATCCTTTACTTCTCAAAATTTTTATATTCCTTTTCATAAATGATGAATATATGATTCAATTCTCAATTTTAATTATATCACTTAAGGGTCATTCTTAAATAGGTCATACAAAACATTATGGACCTCTATTTGGTCATTTTGGACCAAAAGGCCTTGATCACAATCCAACTTCCCATTTGACATTTTGACACCTCTATTAGTAAATTAGCATTATGAAGAATTTTTTTTTAGAAATTTTCCATAGAAATGGATCTAAAAAAGGATAGACCAACAATTTTAACACCTCCATAAGGCATATCTATGGCATCAGTTGTAAATGATCAGTCCTTCTACATAGGCAAAATTGAGCCCATTCTCCAAATATGCAAGTTTGTAGCACCTACATGCCTCAATAAAATATTTAAAAGTAAATTAGTGGTCCCAAGAGGTTAAATACCATATTAAACCCTCAAAATTTCAATTATGACATCAACATGCTTCTAAAAGTGGAGCTTCTTGACTAAAACATACATGGGAATCATGAAATGACAAGAAACATGCAAGGAAGGATTTTCAAACACCCTAAGATCAATTTTAAAAACTTATATGCTTAAACTACATTAGTATAATCTCCAAAAAAATACCAAAACACTTTTTTCCAACATGGTGGAAACATTTTCAAGGCAAGTGAAATGATTGCAAGTGCAAACTAGGCATTTTGCAAGTCTAAAAGAGGATTTCTCAAACAATTGAACTCTAAAAAATAATAATAATCATGAAAATGTATTAAAAATAATATAGAAACACTTGAAATATACAAGTCTATTGATCCAAATCAATAAAATCTAAGATAAGCTCAAACAATAACCCCCTCATGGTTGCATAAGCATAAAAAGCTACCTAGAATAAAATTGATTGGTCATAAAGGAGAATAAAACCAAATATAATTTTTTTGTTATGAAAATGAATTTCACTCATATTAATATCCACCTTCAGAAGTACTCTTCCCAATTCCACCTATACAACCAATGCCAAGTGCTTGAAATGGACCTTTCTTTGCTTGCCAAGGGAAAATGGAGGAAAAGAAGTTATAGATGATTTTTTTTGAATTATCCTTTAAAAAAAGGAATTTAAATGGATTATTTTATGTGAATAGTGACTTTATCCATGTGTTTAACTGATGATAGACTCAAGAAGTCCATATAAGTGCCCAAAAGCTCCTAAAATCAAGTAGAAACTACCATCCACTAAACATAACTAATTATTGTCTAAAATATAACTATTATTTACATGATACTTACATATTAAATTTTTAAATTCACCTTACTGTGAAATTTTCTTGCACAAAAGTTCATACAAGTCATTAAATGGGTTAAAATATGACCAAAAGGCCCCTTTTTCCACATGAGACATAACCTATGACCAATTTATGAATTTTAAACATATTAAAGCATGTAAATGAAAAAATTATGATATTTTAAACAAAAATTTAACCTTTTACTACGTTTGAGTAGGGTTGACCAACCATTGACTTTAGTTGACTAGCCTAGCACAAAGAGGGTGGACTTCAACAAGGACTAGGGAGAGGATGAGTATGATAGTAAACTAACATGACACATTATAAGACACATTAGAACCTTATTAATAGTTCAAAATAGTATGTTTTGACCCAAATTTTACTTGGGGTCAAATTTGGTCAACATTCTTGGTGATTCCCAGGGGTGGCATTCTAGCTATGCCTAAGACCAATTACATAATCCTTCCATTGGGCATGGAGTCACACATATGAGCACTCATATTGAAATGAATATACCTTTAATTTACCACAAGACAACTAACCTTACACAAAACACACAAATAAATAAAAAACACATAAGACAAAAGCAAAACACAAAACAAAGACACACTTGTGTTATTAAGCACTTAGGAAACATAAAGCATAACTAAAAACAAACTAGTATGTACATCCATATTGATAATACTCCCTTCTTGGATCAAAAGGGGAGTATCTTGAATCTCCCTCCTCATTATATGAATGGGGATTACATGTATGCTTCATTTTAGGTGTGATGCTAGATGACTCATGTTTTCTCTTTATTCCTTGACTTGTCATGTCACTTGATGAAGTAATCTCAAATAGTTATCCCAAGTAGCTGAAGTCCTCTTGGTTTTGGAAACATGTCTCACATTATTTCCTTCTTGTCTCCTCATTTAAAATTTATATGTCTATGTATAGGATAACTTGTTTCAAGTTCATTTCTCCTTGATAGATCTCATCTGCTTTCTCAATTGTCACACCATCTTCAAACTCTCCAAGAAGTATTGTATCATGGAAATTTGGAAGCATCTCTTTCTTAAATTCCTCTTTGATAATGGTGGAGGCATCTTCATGAGTGATTTTAGGCTAAATATTCAAATCACCTTCAAGAGGCCCGAGATTATCATATATTGTTCCATCATGATCCAAACTCTCTTGGTGATAATACTCCTCAACACATACCTCCTTTCCAACTTTTAGTTTGTCATGACTTGTGGTCAGTTATATAGGACTTGTAGGCCCCTTTTGGCTTTCAAATTCATTATATATGTCTTCAAATATCAACCATAAGCCATCATATTTTTATTAATCTACATCATGGAAAGTAACAATGAGAGAAAACATTTCTTCTTCAGGATTCGAGAGAAGTCCTTCTCAGGCATCCTTTTCAACACAAGGATGATCACTTTCACAAGGGGTTAGATATTTCTCATCATTCAACCAATATAAAACCTCTATTATTTCCTCACAATACTCTCCACATAAGTTGGCTTTTTCCACTATGATGTCTTCCCTCTTTTTTTTTACTCTTGGATGGATTCCCAAGAAGAGATAGTTTAGGAAATGGACAAGGAACTTGGGGAATCTTGAGATTGCCAAGATGGATTTGCTCCATGGGTTGTCAATTTATCTTCTAGATTTCAAATTAGGCTACAAACCTCTCGTACCTCATAGGTATAATTTGACCAATTATCCCCCTCTATAGGTACCCACTCTTTTTTGATTTTTTTAACTCATTCCTTATACTCATAATATAAACACTAGAAATGACTTAATTAGAACCATATCGATTATCAAGCTCTATCATGTGTTCTTGGTAGCAAATAATATATTATTTGAAACTAGAAATGGGATGAATTAGAGGAGAACTAAGTGGACTAAGTGAAACACAAGATAGAGATGACAAATTATTGGAAACATGGGACTAATTACAAGATTGTACAAGTACTTGCTCATATTGAGGAGGAATAGGCAAATTAGGATATACATCTTCTACTTTATGATCTTCATTTGTAAGTGAAGGTATAGGAGTATCTTCCTCATGTACACAATAATTACCCAAATAAATCTATTTCATGGATGCATAAGGATCATGTTCATATGTTTTAGTACTGTAATCATCAAGGAAAAGGTTAGAAGTACCTTCAAGAGGAGAGGATGCTTCACCTTGTATGACACCTTGTTCTTCACTAATCATATAATTTTGATTTGAAATTGACTCCATATATCATTCAATATGAAACCTTGCCAAAGGTTGTGCTTTTATGGTTACCTTAGTCCCATATCTTATTCTAAAAGTTATAAGAGTCCAATAAGGACAATTATATCTTCCTATTTTAGCCATGAATTCCCTTGACAATCACATAGCAAAGTGAGATAGGAGGTCTACCACCACAATGTCTTTCATAATGGGGAAGCTTACACAATCATGCAAAAAAAATTAAATCCTCTAACTAAACCCACTATCTTGGTTGGAGTTCCATCAAACTACAACATACCTTTGTTATGTGGTTCATACTTTAATCCAAAATTATCTATAACCACCTTAGGCATAATGGTGGTACTTTCTCTACTATCTAAAATGTAATCATGAACTAATTTGTCTCCCATAATGAGGGTGAGGTAGAGATTTGAAGGATTTTTAGATTTGGTGGAATGTTGTAGGACATGACTTGGTATATTGGTAAGGGATACATCATTGTGTATTGGGGATTGAGGGGTTATATTGATGTTCAAAATTTGCTCTTGTAGGAGTTCCTTTTGACCATGCATCTGTGAAACTTCTCAAAGAGATTCGAGTCTTGGTATTTTTCAAAGAATTAATAATGTTCAAATGTGAAGTATTCACTATTCTTGCATTATTGAAAGCAATGAGGGAGCTTGAACTTGATGCATTATAGGCTTGACAACCTTGCTCACATTTTACCTTTGATGAGGAGTGTGACTAGTAAGAGATGTTACATTAGGATTTACACCTTGTGGCCTTGGAGAGGCATTACTTAGAGTCACATACGATTCTAGAACATCTCCTAAAGCTCTCCTTTTGGATATTGTGTTGGATATAACTAATTTTATTTGGTTTAACACATAGTTATCTTCTTTTTGAAATTTCATAAGAATGGTACCTTGGTTACTACACTATTCATGAGTATCCCTTTGCATGAGATGTGCTTATTCTAATTTGAGGTAAGGAGGAGCTCATTATTATGCCACTAAGGCTTGACAACCTTCTCCACCATCATACCCAAACTAGCCTTGGGATTATCCCCATTGATCCAAATATTCCTCTCCTTGGACCAAATTATTATGGACTGGAACAACAACCCTTGTTGATGGAATGGAATTAGGATTATAGAAATTGCATTTTCTATTGAAACCTTGTTGACCTTGTCCTTTTCCTTGGTAGTTGTATTAGGGTGTAGGTCTATAGGTTTGTGAAGGATAGTATTGGGGATTAGGTGGAACACTTACATGTAATTAAGATTGTTTGAGATGAGCTTGAAATGAATGAATCATTTCATCTTTGTATATAGCATTATCTACCTTATTAGGAGTGTTTTTGGTCTTGACATTGGTATTGGGAACTTGTGCTATACTTGTAGCTTTAACTGAATTATGAGACAATAAGGACATAGAAACTCTTAGGTGTAAACTCCCAACTTATATCAAACTATTCTCATCTTTAATAACTATCTCATATGACTCAGGTAGAGTAAATCCTCCCATTGATTACATCATTAATACCACATCATTACTAATTACCTTGAGATAAGTGGGGCATACAAAGCTTAGAGGAGACCTCATGATAGGTGGTAATATATACCATGTACTTTGGAACCTTTCATTGAAATCTCCCATGGAATCATTAGGACCTCTCTTTATTGCATTAAATTGGTGAACTAGTGAAGTATTTTCACTCTTATTCTCAAACCTATTCACCAACAACTCCCCAAAGTCATCCCAATTATTAATACAACCACATTCCAATGTTTTATACCAATCAAGTGCCTTATCATTTAGAGACATGGCAAGTAGTCTATTATCTATGTTATCTTGGGTGATATTGTGGGAATTACAAAAGTTTTAAATGTCCCTAATGTGCTCAGATGGGGTAATATGACCTTCTCCATTAAAATTAGGGAGACTTTTGGTAGCATTGGGAGGAATATGATCATAAGTAAGAAGGTTAATTGGATTTTGGGTGTCGAAGGCTGGGAAAGGATGTCTTCTATCCATATCTTCTTATTATTATTGATCTCCTATCTCCTCAACTTCTTCTTCTTCAAAACATTCTTATTTAGGATCTCTAAATGTTAAGAATGGTTTAGGATGTTGTTCTTCAAGAGCAACTTTAGATAGAGGAACTTGATTGAATTCTCTACTAGAACATGATATAGTGAAGACCTTGAAGGATAATGTGAAGAAATTGATCTACAACTAGAGATTATAATTTTTTGGAGTCACCAAATGCTATATTATAAACAATTCTATAACCTTTAGCTTGTGAAGACCAACATTCACCTTGATATGGAAATAATTAGGACCAGCTATCCCACCAAGCATGCCAAAACTATTGCCATCAAATTATTCACCCTAGGACACTATATGAAGCTCCTTCAATTTGATTCAACATTTAATCATCTCTCAAGTTTTTGGGAACTTATAAGAGAGATGAATCTCTAATATTGAAAGGACTAGCTCCCTAAATTATTTTGTAAGTGCCTATCACCTAATCTAATGCTTATTCATGAAAAGAGTTAAGAGTTTGCATAAAATAAAAACTATACCATAGAGGTGATCCACCAAGATATACCCCATATAATATCATACTTATACTAACCAAGAATGCTTTCCAAGACCAATTATATGCATTAAAGGATCCTAACATAATCTTTCAATGTGAAGGTAGCATACTTTGGACAATCAACAAGATCCTTGACCTAAGGGTAGATTGCACACCATAGAGACAATTAAATAATTTAAAGAGATATTAGTACATTAAACACACTTCACATGACCAGTTAACATCATAACTCTTTATTAAACATGAAGGATAAAGGGAGTAAGAATGTTATTATCACTTAGCTCCACTAAACATCACTCACATACTTGGAAATAATGTTAATAGATTATAATTAGACTTTTATTAAATTTTAAAAATAAAATTTTAATGTCATTTTATTAGGGCTTCACCATACCAACTATGGTCCCTTTTACCATAGCCAAAATGGTTCGATTTATAAAACTTTGAGGAAGAGAGAGAGAATGAGAGTTCAAAAGGCACAAGGATGAGTGCCTAAAATTTAAAATTAGTTAAAATTCATGTGGATGAGGGTATGGGAAAATACATGAAATATTATGATCAAAAATTTTCATTTACAATCATTTAAGACCTATAAAATGTCAAGAAACTCCTTTTGCATAGAAAACTACCTTCCATGATTAGCCTTCTAAAATTGTCTTATAATTATAATTTATCAGGTCTGATGATGTATTTGATTAATATGGGTTAAAAAAATCCTAACATTCATTTTTGAGGTCCTAAAGCATCCATGATCATCTAGCCATGCATAATCATCTTTGGCAGTCCTAAAATAGCCCTTTTCCCTACACCTCTCACACTTGGCACCTAAAAACTTTTTAAAATTGTAATATGATCCATATAATAATAGTATTAACATGTTTCCCAATTTTCCATGTCATTAATTACAATAAAAAATCCTTAAAAGTATTTCTAAATAAAGATTCACCATTTTCTCTAAGTCTTCCCTGGCTGGCTTATTAGACTAGCTAAAATGAGAGAAATATTAGGCACATTTAAGAGTTTATAAAATTTATAAAATGACTAATAAGACTTATAAAAATTCATAAATTTTCCTCCAAAAGTAATTTGGCCTCTTGAAAGTTCACCATGCCTAAAAAACACCAAAAATGATCAAAATAAGCCCTATTTTACCCTATTTCATATAGGTCTACAAAAAAAATTATATTGGAGGGTTCTTGGGAGAACAGTATACATTTTCCCAAATTTTCATGTAATTTCCATTCCATATTCATGTTTAATTTTCAATTTCTTCCTAGTCAATTCCTTGAGAAGGGTTTACAAGGGTTTTGAAGTGGTTTTCATTCCTAGAATTCATTCATAGCCATGGAACATTGTAAATATGATTAAATTACACTTATTGATCTTAAAGGACCTTATTAAAATTCTTGTAATATCTCAAGGCCCCATGCAAAGTTTGGTTGAAGTTCCAAGCATTTGAAGTTGACATTCGAGCTCATTTTTTGCTTCCTGGTAGGGTTTGAGTCCTTCCTAAGCCAAAAATGTCTTCTTGGAGACTTTATTTTTAAAAAAATGGTTTTAAAACCTATTTTTATACCCTAAAAACATATTCTAATGATAATATTATATTTTCAAAATGGAAATTGACCCTTGTTTGGCATTAGGCCTAGACCTTGTCAATAGGATTGCTTACCATTTTAGACTCTACCTAACCCTCCAATGGTTAAATTTGTAGTGTGGTAGATTTAAAAAACCTAAAATACATATTTAAACATTAATTTTTCAATTATAATTGATATATCAGGTTGAATATGCCTATGACCTCTAATTTGGCTTTTAGCCCTAAGGCTTTTCTTCACACTTGAATATAACCCTTGTTGTGTAGGTTACCCTATCTACTCTCAATCCATATATAAAGGTTAATTAGGTTTTTTTAAGTTTATATCTTATCCAACCTTTATTTTTTATTTATTTTCCTTGAGATCATCAATTCACCACTTTTCCCCAAAACTGCCATTATTGTGCATGAAGGGACTACCCCTATTCTGAGACAAAATAGAGAGTATTAGGCCTATTTTTAAATGAAAATTGAGTATTTTATAATCTCAATAGGGTCATAATTACCAAATTTACCAAATTTTTATTTGATTCCATGATTATGGGGTCTAACTATCTCAATCTTCTCAAAAAGGGGTTAAAACCTTATTTTTTACATGTTTTGTCCAAACCTCCTCATGGATGCTCCTTCCAAGCTTCTTTGATTCATAAAAGGTGTTAATGAAAGTTATTAACCCTCATTTTATTCTTATGTATCCTAGGGATCCACTCAAAACCTCTCTCCTAAGTGGAATCCCATACTCACCCTTTGAACCAAGGGTTGCCTTAACCTACCTGTACATACTGAGTCCATTTTGCTTGTGGGAAAAGGGATTGGGTGGATTTAGAGTGTATTTGAAATGTTATTTCCTTAATTTTATCATGTTAATACACATCCTATTATTTGAAACTTTCCTTCCCTTCCTTGGGTATCAAACTCTCACCATGTTCCTCTCAAGCTTAATACCCTATCTGACTATGATAGTGAACATGGGTATTCTCTCTTAGTTACCCTTATTTGGAGTTTATAATCCAAGTTTAAAAAAATTATATAGACTCTTTGAATCAAATTCATATTCCAATGTGATCCTATCTTTCAAACCTATCATCTTGGCCTTTTAGGGCTTCTAGTTGTGTCACTATCCTTCATGGACTAAAATGGTCCCAGGACCCTACCTGTAGGTTATTTTAGGGTGAGAATGGCATAAAATTAATCTCTATTGATGATTTTAAAACCTATTTAGGTCCTTAAATTAATTATATTTGAAATTTCTATCTCCTTTAGCCTAAAAGTTCCTTAAGACTCCTCTAAGGTCCATTATCTCACTTCACTGTTGTCTTAGCTGTAGGTGGCTATCTTTCATTCATTTTAGGCCTGTAGGTTTCTTTAGGTGAATAATATAATTTTTTATAGATTTTGATGATTATTTGGAGGTATTGTATTTCTCACAAACTAGAAACTTTCCTCACCTTATTCACGGTTATACTTATTTCACAATCTTTGACCTTTCTGCCTGTAGGTGATTCCTCACAGTCCTATGTACAGATAGAGTATTATGCATTAGGGGTTAATATATTTAATTAACCTTATCTCATGGTATTTGGAATTTATAAGCATCATTTGAACCATTTTCATCATTCAAATTTTATGGAACAACCTAGAACACCATAATAAAGAGTAAGGTTAACATTTTGATCAAGGTCTTGTAGATAACACTGCCCTACTTCAGTGATTTTCTTGCCATCTTTGGACCTTGAAAAATCTAATATTCACTCATCCTTAACTTCTCAAAAATTTCATATTCCTTTTCCTATATAATTAGTATAGTATTAAATTCTCAAAGTTCCTTAGGTCACTTAATGGGAATCCTTAAATAGGTCATACAAAACCTTATGGACCTCTATTTGGTCATTTTGGAGCAAAAGGGCCTGATCACAATCTAACTTCCCATTTGATGTTTTTCCACCTATCTTATTCAAATATAATTATCAATAGGTTTTTTTTAGAAAATTTCCATGGAAAGGAATCTCAAAAAGGTTTTAACAACTACTGTAACACCTCCAAAAGGCATATCTATGGCATCAATTGTAAATGATCATTCCTTTTACATAGGTAAAATTGAGCCCATTCTCAAAATATGCAAGTTTGTATCACCTAAATGCCTCCATAAAACATTTAGATGTATTTTAGTGGTCCCAAGAGGTTAAGGACCATACCAAACCCTCCAAATTGTACTTGTGACATCAGCGTGCTTCAAAAAGTGGAGCTTCTTGACCATAACATATATGGGAATCATGAAATGACAAGAAACATGCAAGGAAGGATTTAAAAACACCCTACAATAAATTTTAAAAACTTATATGCTTAACATGCATTGGTATCATCTCCAAAAAAATACTAAAACACTTTTTTCCAATGTGGAGTAAACATTTTTAAGGCAAGTGAAATGACTGTAAGTGCAAACTAGGCATTTTAAAAGTCTAAAAGAGGCATTTTAAAATAATTTAACTCTCCAAAACAATAATAAGCATGAAAATGTCTTGATAATAATATATAAACAATTGAAACACACAAATCCATTAAGACAAATCAATAAAATTTGAGATAAGCTCAAACAGTGACCCCCTCATGGTTGCATAAGCATAAAAAGCTGCTTGGAATCAAACTAGTTATTCATAAAGGGGAATGCACCAAATATCAAGTTATTTTTATTAAAATTAGATTAATATCCACCCATATAAGAATGCTTACCAATTCCACTTGTATGACCCATGGCAAGTGCTTGAAGTGGACCTTTCTTTGCTTACCAAGGGAAAATGGATGAAAAGAAGTTACAAATGAATTTTTTTGCATTTTTATTTTAGAAAAAGAATAGAAATATATTATGGGAGGTGAATAGTTACTTTACCCACGTTTTTAGCTAGTGATGGACTCAAGAAGTATTTAAAAGTTCCCAAAAGCTCCTAAAATCAAGGATAGACTACCATCCACCAAACATAACTACTTCTTTTCTAACATATAACTATTTCTAACATGATAATATCATATTACAAGTTGAAACTCACCTTGGTGTCAAATTTTCTTTCACAAAAGTCTATGTAAGTCATTAAATGAGTTAAAATATGACCAAAAGGCCATTTTTTCCATATGAGACATAACCTATGACCAATTTATGACTTGAAAACATATTAAAACATGTCAAGGACCACCTTAAGCTATTTTAAACACAAATTAACAATTTGACTAACTTTGACCAAGGTTGACGATCCTTTGACTTTAGTTGACTAGCCTAGCACAAAGAGGATGGACTTCAACAAGGACTAGTGAGAGGATGAGTATGATAATATACCAACATAACACTTTATAAGACACATGTGAGCCTTCTTAAAATTTTAAAATAGTAGGGGTTGACCCAAATTTTCCTTGGGGTCAAATTTGGTCAATAGGTCGAAGGCAAAGTCAATGCAAGAAGAAGAGGATGACCCATGCACTATGGTAAAATGGGAACTAGATGCAAAACTCAAAGAAGTGGAAGACCTATTCTCAAAAAATAAAGAGGGTGTAGATGTAGATGATTCCATTTTATATATCTTCTCTATCTAGGCATCAGTCATATATACATGCATTAAGCAAGTAAAGAGGGAAAAAAGGTTCTGATGGCATAGATATACACTATAAGCAAGTCATAACACTCCCAAATGATGGGGAAGGTCAATGCCTTAAACACATAGATCAAAGAATAGGAATAAATATTGTAAGAAATATTTCATGTCTTGTAGACTAAGGCATGCAAACAAGGTGAAATCCTTGATAGAGGAGTGATAAAAGTTAAGGCAAATCTTGAGGCCTTTAAGAAGGAATTGGAGAAAATAGATGTTCTCACACTCAATGCCACCTCCATAGAGATAGACATCACTACTGAGGAACTCAACCTCACTATGAAAGGCTTTGAGGACTTCAACACTGAGATGAAGGAAAGTGCACTTGAGTTTTATGTGCCAAAATCTTTAAAGGATAAGTTTGAGGGTGGAATAGTAATTTTATTTGGGGTGATATTGAGCCCCTTTTTGTCTAAGTATGGATTCGTGCCAACTCAAAAATATCTCAATGTGAGGTAATCACCTGGTATAATTTCCATTATGGTATCTTTTACACTAGTTGGAGGAATCATCATAGACCTAGCATTAGCTAGTAGGCAATTAATTAACACAAACTTTTTGTAAGACATCTTCTTAAGTGGCTGCATGTGGTGACTATAGTGAAAAGGGTGAAAGGCGATGGAGCTAATAAAATGATCAACCAAGGCTCCATCTTAGCACCCAATATGCAGTCTACACCCTGGCATGAAGATGCTCTTTTGGGCTATAAATATGATCTTGATCCAGTGAGTAGAGAGACATGAATTGATGTAGCAAATCTTTAGATAAATTAAGTTGGACTTCTAGAGCTGAAATTAGTGTTAGGTATATAATAGAGACCTTTTGTGATCCATATTGTCATGCCTAATCTCACCTATGAGCCTTTAGGCTATTAGTAACTTTAACTAAGTATTTCCTCTAGTTCTCTTATCATGTACTCTATTTATTTGGACTTTTCTTAATGAATAATGGTGTTGCATTGATTTGAGGTTGATTTGGTTACACCTATGGTTAATTATTTTTAGATGCAAAATGAATGTGATAGCTATGATGGTATAACATCAATATATGAATGTTTTGTTAATCTAATTTTTGTTATAAGTCATTAATGGTATCTATATGTTAAATGATGATGTTAGCATAACCTATGAATTAGCCTAAGTGTAAGAGAAGTCATGTTCTAAAGTTTTGATACCCTTATTAGGAGTGATAGCCTAAGCATTAAACCTTGATATAAAGAAATTAACTTAACCCACCAAATTTATTGAATGACATGTAACTTAGCAACATAAAGGCTTGTACCCTAGAGAACATAAAACCAACCCAATATAATCTTATGCCTTTATGACCAGAAGTAGTTACCTAAATAGGATTTGCACCTTTAGACCATTAGCCTAGCCCAAAAATGGTTTGAGATAATGAACCTATGAATACCATTTTTGCAATGACCAAGTCCTATGAAGAATGAGTTGTGCCATGGTACAAATAGCCCAATGTGAGCCTTATTTATTTCTCTATTGTACTTTAAGTGACTATATAAGGCCTATGCCTTATGTGAAATAATGCCAACATAGCCTAATGATAAATGTTGAGTGCTATGAGAAAATACCTTATTTGTGCCTAGTTTTAATAAGTTGATAACTAACTTGGAATAATCAAATGAATGTTGGATAGAGTAAATGAATTGAAACCCAATTAAACTACAACATGGTATTTGAAATTATCCCAAAAAGGTGGTATTTACTTAAATATAATTGTCCCAAAGAGGGTGGTCTTCGTATTTGAAATTAGAACAATAAGGGTGGTATTTGTCTAAATAGAATTATCCCAAAGAGGGTGGTCTTGACTTTGTATGATTCAAATGAATTAAAATATGGATGATACAAATTTTCATTCCCAACTGATAGGTGATGGGATTGAATGTAAATATAACAAGGGGTTTGAATTGGCATGTAATGAACTCAAAATAATTGGATTTAGTTGAAATAAACCTAATTTGGGATTGCTCTAATTGATTTTATTTGAAGCTAACATTAGTCAAAGTTGACTTGATTTGGAATTAGAATTAGAACTTGGTTTAAGATGAACTTGATCGAATTGGAATGTAGTTCAAGATGAATTGGATTTGGATTATAATGGCCTGGTACATGGTTCAAGATGAACTACATTTATATTTGGAATATGGTTCAAAATTAACCATTTTGAGATTTTATTTTGTTGATACATGATTCAAAATGATCTTGATATTTCATGGAATTAACTTAGCACATGGTTCAAGATAACCTTGATATGACATGGAATTAGATTGGTACATGGTCCAAGATAAACTTGATATTTCATAGAATTAGCTTAGTATGTGGTTCGAGATGAACTTGATATGGCATGGAATTTTCTTGGTACGTGGTTCAAATTGAACCTAATATGGGACATAATTGGCTTAGAGCATGTTTCAAGGTGAACCAAATTTATCTTAGAATGGTTTTATATAAGAACGGGGGTGAAAAGTGACCCAATGTGAACAATTGATTTCAAAATAGATTTGGATCCAAATGGACCTTATTTTAATAGTTTTTAAGTGAAAAGTATAGTAGTTCCATGTAAATAGTGTAACAATATAATTGGTTAGCATAATGCTAAGATGTGGTAAATATAGCCTAATAATTAGGTAGGGTAACACCTCATCTCATTAGTGTGGTGAGGACTAGGCTTTGGACTTTGGTTTTGGACTTGATTTGTTTTTTGGATTTGGTTTTGAATATAAATAGGTTTTGGACAAAATAATCAAGTATCAACATGAAAATATTATGAAGCTACTTTAAGAATTGACACAAGATTATGACATAATCATTAGTATTTAGATATACTCACCTTTGAGAGGATTTACAATTATAATGATTCATTAGGTAATAAAATATAATTGTAGTGGTGTTTTAATCCCACCCCTCTCTCAAAGGTCTATATGAAAAGGTAATCTTTGGGGGTTGACACTTTTACACCTCTGCATCAATGAGAATTCCATGGAAATAGGTTTTTATTCTAGATTTTTTATTTGGATTTATAGATGGTTACCAAAAGGAATAAATCTATCAATTGTACATCGAGACTTAATGATCCATTCACCAAAGGGTATAGTCCCTTCACAAACACTTGATGCATAAGATTTCAGTGAAGTTCAATTGGAAAAATCAAGCTCTAAGGGGAATTTATACTAAAATACTACTAATGTAGCCTATATTTATATAACCCATTAGATAATGGGGTTGGAATGTGTATTAGGGAATAAAGTACCAATCATCACATCCTAAGAACTCACATGAAGCTGATGAAGTCCACCATATGTGGTCTAAAAGTAATAAAATAAAGAAGTGTTTGTTTTCGATTCTCAAGACGCCATGAATGGGGAAGAGAAGAACATATCCAAACAATGTTTTCAAGTAAATAAGAAGAAAGTAAGCTACATTTTTTTGGTTACCCAAGCTCCCTAAAGGGATCAATGGGAGATCATAGACACAATATTTTAAAAATCAAGCAGTATATTAAAAATAATTTAAGTAAATGATTAAAATAAATACAAGTGTTTTTTAGAGCACCAAATGAAAATGTACATTCATTTTTTTATCTCCTAATAGAAAATTGAGTGAATTAATCCTTGTTAATTATATAAATCAACCCTCTAAGATATCAAAACCTTGAATAAATAGTTTATGATTTTGAAAAATGATTTTGGTGATTAAAGAAATCAAAATTATGTAGTTTTTAACTCTTGGAATAATTCACATATGGTGATCTCACCATTTTATAGTTCAATCTTGATGATTAGCAAGAAGACCTCTCCATTTTACAAATCAACATCTCTGATATTCAATGAGTAAAATATGCAATCTATCAACCTCACTGATTAGTAGGATGGCCTCTCCATTTTACATGATGATCTTACCATTCTAATAAATAACATCATAGAAAGCATTACTACCTTCATACAACCTCAATGATTATCAAGTTGGTCTCCTTAATGTGGAGGTAAATCTCACCAATTTAAAAGGAAAACACTTTGAATTTGGTAATGTGACATTTATTTTGAACATGTCAATTTCACTAATGTGCATGTTAGTCTCATTAATTTAAATAAAACATAATGAAGTTGGGGATGGAAAGTCACCATTAAATAGGTTGATCTCACTAATGCATAGGTTAATATCATTGACTCACAAGCTAATCTCATTGATATATTAATCACATAGATCATACAAAAAATAATAAAATGTAATCTCACAAATCTATAGGTCAAAATACTATTCATGGGAGTGACCTCCTTTATTAGTAGCTTAATCTTGTCAATATGAAGAAAAGAAAACACAAAAAAATAGAGGAAAAAGGAAGAAATCAAGGTCAAAGAGTGGTCTAATTTCATAATTAGAAGACTAAGAAGGATTGAAAAGAGATTTGTGGGGTATGATAGTCCCACTAGGCATGCTAAATGTAAACCATGATTATAAGAGAGAGTTAGTTTCTTTTGTTGGTATTCAAGATATAGAAAAATTAAAAAAACATAATCTCCCAAGCATGATTCTTTGGATCGGGCAAGGTATATGAAACAAAAAAATAGAAAGCATAACTAAGTAGACTTATGCTTTCATCATGGACTCTTATTCAAGTTTGACTCACACACATTATTATTATTATATGTAAACCTTAGATTTTTTGTCAATGTCACAACATGATCTCAAGGGAATCATCTCCCCTTACATTATAGATGATTGATAAAATGAAAGATGTTTTGAAGGTGTGATGGTTGAAAGGCTACTAAAAATGATCACTTCAATGTATGTTAAATAATTAATAATAATGATAAACAAACCTTATATTTATAGATTCCTTGAATTGATTCCAATTTTTAGATGTGATTCAAGATCTATGGTTGAACCTTGGTAAAACTTGGTAGGAAAAACACAATTAATGTGTCATTAATTAGGCATGGGTTTCAAATTCATATTTTTTTGATATTTTTCAAATCCTTGAAAACTTTTGATGATCTCATCATTCCTGATATGTATTTATGATGTCATGATTATGTCATCATTTGGCCACTTTCCATAATTAGAGGAATACTTCAATTAATGGATTAGGAAAAATAGGTAATTCCAAAATCTATAGAATTTTTAATTAGAAGAAGATTAGGTTAATTAACTAAATGGAAATTGATGTGAAATTTTAAAGAAAAAGAACCATTTGGCATAACTGATCCCAAAACTTATTTTGTACATTCATAATTTGGTTTAGGATGAATTAAGTGAAGTTGATAGTTACGTACATCATATTTCCCCAATTAGGTATGCACTAAAGTGTTTTAGATGTACACCAAGTGTGTATACTAATTTAGGTGTTTCATTGATTTGTGTGATATTTATATAAATCATTACAATTATAATTTCAAATAAAACTAATAATTGAGTATCTACAATCATTACAATAGACTAATTTACTAAATGGGCCAAGGAAATTGTAACTTCAAGCAATAGTGCCAAGCAAGCTATAAAATTATTAAATGAAAATATTATAACAAGGTCTAGGTGTCTACATAAGCTAATAAGTGATTAATGAACACACTAATTAAATAATACTATAAAAATATTAATATAATAATTCTTTATTTCATGCCAAAAGAGTATAATTTATCACCTCTAGGAAAATGGTCAAATGAAAGTGTCTAATAAGGTACTAGAGAAAATGGCCCTAAATATCTATGATGTAGAGCATGATGATAGGTAATATTTCATCCCATAAACATTAAGGGTATATATAACTAAATATAAATATGTGATAGGCCATACTCCATTTGATATATTTTTTGATATTAAAGCTATCGTTCTTATGGAGTATCTAGTACCTAGCCTATTAATTATGATTATCACTTGACTTGGAGATAAATATTCCTTGTAAAATAGCTTATTATAGTTAACTTATGTATATATAAAATTAAATATGACTAACTATAACTAATAAATGCATAAGATAAGTCAAAAATCATGACACAGTCACAACCCACATACTAAATAATTCCATCCAAAGTAAATGGTCTTAATCTATGAGAGAAGGTTATAAACTATTAGAAATATGATTTTCATTGATGTTAAGGACTGAGTATTATGATTATAAGATATTTAAGGGATCCTTTCATAGGTTAAGGATGATCGGAATGCTTGTGTGCATGAAGGGAATTCATCTGGTTCTTCATATTGATCATCTAGACATTTTGGGTATATGACAAGACAAGATGAGAAGGCATTTTGATGACATCACCATTAACACATGTGAATGAGTATTAGGGAGATAATCATATGTTTGTGATCACATTATTCCTTAGTTTTTATGTACCATATATTAAGTCATGTGATGAAGAATGATAAAAGATATGGGGATACAAAGTTGGCCACTCAAACATAAATCATTGAGTTTTTATACTTAGCCAAATTTTTAAAAGGGTTCAATAGATCCAAGTAAGCATATTGATGAGGTTAGTTTTTTAACATATAGAGGTCTAAGGATAAAATGATCATATGGGTTTATTCATTTTTATTCCTAGTTTCTATAGGATAAATTTCAGGTCACATGATGTAGCACGACAAAAGATATGCTTGAGGAAAGTATGGTTCTAGGACATTTTGATAGTGTTTTCCAACACAGTAAAATTTTTAGGTTATAATATAATGATAATTAGGCACTTTTATGATTACATATCTTTCATATATGAAGGCTTCAAGAGAAAATGGATATATGGATAAAATCCCCTTTATAAGAGGATCATATGTGTTAAATTATAGGTCATGCAACTAAGCACAATAAGAGTTATGTAAGAGAAAATTTAGCCATCTAGGCATGTTGAAATGGTCTCCATACTTATTCAAATCTACACAAAATCTTAAAAAAATTTCATGCTTTTACAAAGATCATCTATGGATATTTATAAATGAAATAGGTAGAAGACCTATTTTGGGTTTTTCAAGAGCATCCTGAATATATGGTATGTAGGTTCAAATGAGAAGGAATGAGCTTATAATTAAATTATCTTTGATCTCATACAAAATAGGGTTTCTCTGTTAAACCCTAAGGGTTTAAGTCATGGTGTTAAATAAACTTTTCTATTTTGATGTTGACTAGATATAACCTAGAAATGGTAACTTAAGTTATAACTTAAGCCTTTATTATCATTGTAAAACTAGCCCCTTGAACTAGTAATTATCAGCTCAAGTAGTTGTCAAAGGGCTTAATATTTCCTAAGTCTTAGAATTTATATATATATCCCAACTTGATCAATATCTAGAACTTAATCGTACACTATAAATCTAATGAAGTATAATGAAGTAAAATTTTCAAAGGCTCCTCTGGGTAAATGTGCTAGTGACAAGTGTCACATTCATATAGCGTATTAGACATAGACCTAAACAGATTAATCTAGTTAGATTTAATGAATGAGTTTGTTAGAATATCTGAAGGTGAATGGGTGATCATGCAAAGGAGATCCAATGAAGTGAGTGGACCCAATGCAATAAAGTGCTTGAGTTTTATTGACATAGTGGTGAGTTAAAGTTAAGTAAGTTTGAGAAGATCGATTGAGATAAATTTATCTAAAGACATAAGAAGCAGTGAGATGGGATAAAGATCTTGACATTTAATGATTGGATATAAGTAAAGATCATGCATCTTTTTAGATTGAATGATACATGAAATCTCAGATCAAAAAGATCAATGGATGTGTTTTAAATTTGACAAAGCTAAAGTTTACAAGTGTATAAATATCATATAGATATCATGAACCTATCAGAATGTGGTTGAATGGATGCATTTTAAATTTGAGATATTTAAATATGGATCATTAAATCATGGTGCCAAATGTAAGATCAATGATCGATATTTAAAGTTATGTTCAGTCTAACAGTCAAATGCAGGAATATGAAAGAACATGTAATTAAGCCCTATATCATGACATGGACAATGATATTGATCAGTGTAACCAATCAAATCTATGTAAATGTGTATATGCATCAAAACTAGAGTTCATAAAATGTTATATATAGTAATGAGACTAGGAATCATGATAGTGATACATGAATTAAAGATATAAGAAGCTTACAATTCAAGTCATAATGAGCCGAGTCTAGAATAGAGCTTGATGTATTTGTAAACAAGTGTGAAAAAAATGAAGATATGGATCCCTAGATTAGTTGTTTATATATATGATATCTATGGCATAGGAAAAGTGAGAAGGAGCTATTGCTATTGAGTAGAGTTGAATATCAAGATAGAGGTAGAGATTAAGAGAGAGATGAAGTGTGTTGAATAATAGAGACATGTCTAGACACAAAGATTGAGGGATATAGATAAGAAAGCCACAAAGAGATTATTTTTAAAGCATTAATAATTATAGATTAGACCTGTAATATATAGAAAAAAGATTAGATTTATTTATGAATATATGATGTAATTTATAACTATAGTTCCATTATAAATTTGATTGGTTTGTGCCATCAAAAAAGCTAAGTGGGTGCTTAGATTAGGGAGTGGGTGATTTTTTAGAGTTGAAGCTCTTAAATTAGGAGATTGGTGTCTCCTTAGGGTTGGTTCCCTTTAATGTTCAACCATTGAGGTTTTAAGTATGAGGCTAGATTAGAATAGTAATTTCTACCAGATATTCTCGCTATGGTTTTTCCCAAAGGGATTTCCATGTATACATCTGGTGTCATTTGTATTTATGTGTGTGTGATCTTTGTATATTTTATTTTATTTGTATATATATTTTAATCTATTTTAAAAGTATTTAAAGGACTAGTTTTAAGTGATATACTAATTTACCCCCTTTTAATATCTATTTGTGTTCCAAAAATTTGTATCAAAGCCCTAATTCCTTAGAAGAAGATTAATTAGCTCAGGTAGATCCTGGAATAGTGAACATAAATGTCTAGTCAAGAAGGATCTTCATTAAACAAGTAACCTCTCTTTCATAGATCAAACTATGCATTCTGGAGCATTGGAATGGAAGCATATCTATCTTCAATAGGGTTTTATGTATAAATGCCTATGTTAAATTGATATATATCCCCTGCTACAACTCCTACTAATTAGGCTACCAAGAAGTCATATGAGATCAATGAAAAGGCAAAGAATGTTATCCTTTGTGGATTTTCAAATTTAGAGTTTGTAAAAGTGATGCATTATCAAAATGCATGAGATATGTATAACAAGCTCAAGATCATCTATGAAGGAGATGACAAGGTAAATCAAGACAAGATACAAATGTTCAAATGCAAGTTTGATAGCCTTAAGATGAATGAGGAAGAGAAGATTATAGAATACCTCCTTAGGTAGATGAAATAGTCAATGCAATCAAATGCCTTGGAGAAGAAATGAAACAATCAATCATTGTCAAAACGGTCTTAAGATATTTTCCATCAAGATATGATTCTAAAATCTATATAATAAAGGAAGCATGAGATATAGATAAAATCACTATTGATGAGTTGCATGGAACCTTCATTACTTATGAGATGAGAATAGGAGAAGCAGACAATTTCAAGAGAGAAGTTGTATTCAAAGTAGCCAAGCAAGTAAAATTAGAAGCACCTACATCTAAATATAAGGATATTGATGAATAAGAAGCCAATTTTTTTAGAATATTAAAGAGAGGATATGTAAAGTACATAGGCAAGTTACCCTTCAAATGCTTTAATTGTGGTAAAGTAGGACATTTTTCTACTAAATGCCCTCATAATAAAAAGGATAACTCTGAGCAAGTAAAGAGTATTAAAAAGGTGAAAATATACTATCCCAAGAAGAATAATTTATTTAAAAATAATAAAGGTCTATACACAAAATAAGATAGTGATTCAATGGATGACAATGATAGTTCTAATGATGATCATGATTATGCTTTTGTGGTTGAGGAAAAGGAAGTCCTATTTATGACAATAAGATCAACTTCTATGGATTAGGAAGAATTTGAATAATAAACTAAATAATAAGAAGGAGAAGTGGATCTAGAGTGTTAACTCATTTGTGCTTTAGAGGAAATTGACAAGCTAAGAAAAGAAAACTCAAAATAGAAAAACCTAGACAAAAATAAATTGAGAAAATGTCCAAAAGTCTTGAGAAATATGATAAGATGATAGTGATCCTAAAGACATAAGTTGAAGATGATATAATAATAAAATATGTATTAAAATTTGAAATACAATCTAAATCTAATGAGTGCATGAAGTTAGAAGAATAGATAGTGGCTTTGAGAAAAGATATTGAAAAGGCCAAAGGTCATCTAGATAAAAGTTTGAAGTTGATAGGAGGATTATAAATTCTTGAAGAATTTATGAACTCTTAGAATCCTTCAAAATAGAGATTAGGTCTTGGTTATGAAAAGGGAAAATGCTACACAAAAAATACATCTACTAAACTATATGAAAACTTCAAAGTAGAAGGAGCAAAGAAAGAGAAAGCTTGTAAGGACATTAAGACAAACATAAGTACTATTGAGGTGAATAAATCTAGAGCTAAAAATAAGATTGAAGGAAAGAATAAGACAAAGGTATCTAATGAAAATGGATACACCAAAGTGAGAGACATGAATAATACAAAGTTTTTAAGAGCTCCTCATGTTATACCAAGAAATGATATGACTAGGTATTCCTCATCTTTCTATGGTTATTTTTTCATCTATAATTAATATGGTCATAGTGATATTGATTGTAGAGTTTTAACTATAAGGAGAACAAATTTTGTAAGTAGAAACTAATTTTCTCCTTTGTTATTTACAAATTTAATGTGTTATAATTACAATAATTTTCATCACATAGCTAAACATTGTAGAATTAGCTTTGTAAGATCAAAAGTACATAGTGTAAAGAAAGGCATGCCTTCTAGTGTGAAAAAAGGTTCACAAGTCTCTATAAATGAGAAAAAGGAACCAAATAAGAAACCCAAGGATGTATGGAGAGTGAAAAATAAATATATGATTGCTCAAACTGCATTCCAAGCTAAGGAGCAGAATTTATGGGTTTTAGACAGTGGTTGCTCAAAGCATATGATTGGTGAAAAGAGAAAGTTCATAAAATTAATAAAATTTAAGGAAGGATATGTCAATTTGGGAGACAACATAGTAGTAAAGATCAAAGGAAAAGGAACCCTGAATATAGATGGAAAACTACCTACACATGATGTCCTTTATGTTGAAGGATTGAAGCATAATCTGCTAAGTATTAGCCAAATGTGTAAAAATGGTTATAAGGTCACATTTGATTTATAAGGATACAAGTTAAAGAGATATATAAGAGTAGTTTCAAAAGGGAAAAAGACTGCAAGAAACATCTATAACCTTGTTGAAGTCAATGGTAGTAATTTCCTGATAGGAAATATTGATGAGACTTGGTTATGACATAGAATAATGGGTCATGTAAACTTTGATAACCTAGTCAAAGTCAGCACAAATAAGTGTGTCAGCCACATGCCCAAAATAACCAAACCTAAAAACACTACTTGTAAGGAATGTCAACTAGGCAAGTAGACAAGGGTCAAATTTCAAACAAAGGAGTATGCAACTACAAAGCCTCTAGAATTAGTTCATACTGATCTTTGTTATCCTACAAGAACAAGATGATCTAAAGGAGAGAGATATTTCATGTTGTTTATACATGACTACTCAATAGTGACATGGGTAATATTTTTGAAGTATAAATCACAAGCCTTTGAGAGATTTAAGACCTTTAGATCCATGGTAGAGAATTAGATTGGATGAAATATCAAATGCTTAAGATCTGACAAAGGTGGAGAATTAACCTCAAATGAGTTCATAGAGTATTATGAGAAGCATGGGATAAAAATGAATTAATTTAAAGTAAGGAATCCATATCATAATTGATTTATTGAGAGAAAGAGTAGGACTACCAAGGGCATGGATAGAACAATGCTAAAATAGGTGAAATTGCTTGATAGATATTGGAGAGTAGTCCAAACATCAATATACATCTTAGATAGAATTCAACTGAGGTTAAATAGTGACAAAAATCCGTATGAGATATGGTATGGAAATCCTATCTTTGTTAAGTACTTTAGAGTGTTTGGAAGCAAATGTTATATTAGGAGAAAAGAGGAAAAATTGGGAAGATTTAAATAAAGATGTGATGAAAGAATATTTCTTGGTTATTCCACTTAAATCAAAGCGTATGTATATTACAATAAAAGGCTATTCAATATTATAGAGAGCATCAATTTCAAGGTTTAAGAAGGATTAAAACATGTTTAACCTAAAAAGGAAATTAGTCTTGAAGAATCAGATCTTGAAAAAGAAGCAGATAATGAAGAGGCTAAGGAAATGAATGAAAAGGCACCTCCAAGATTTTTTCAAAATGATCATCCTAAAGAAAAGATCATTGTTAATAATAATGGAGTTCAAACAAGGAGAAGAGATAAAATGAACAAGGAGCAAGTAATTTTTGCTCTGATATCTAAAATTGAGCCTAAGATCTATATTGAAACCATCAAAGATGAAAACTGGATAAAAGTAATGGAAGAATAACTGAAGCAAATTGAAAAGAACAAAACTTTGAAATTATTCCCAAGATCTTCAAACAAGAATGTGAGAGGTATAAAATGGGTTTATAGAAAAAAGCTCAATAAGGATGGAGTTATTGTAAGGAATAAATCAAGATTGGTGTGAAAAGTATATACACAAGTTAAAGGCATAGATTTTGAGGAAAAATTTACTCCATTTTCTATATTTTAAGCTATAAGAATGTTTTTAGCATTCTCTATTTACAAAAAAATCAAATTTTATCAAATGGATGTTAAATCAACTTTATTGGATCAGAACCTATAAGAGGAAGTCTATATTGAACAACCAGAAGGTTTTTAGTTGTTAAAAAGCTAAAGAAAGCTCTATATAGTCTACAATAGGCACCAAGAGCATGGTATTGAAGATTGGACCAATATCTATAACAATAAGGTTTCAAAAAAGTATGTGCAATCAATAATCTATATTTATAATCAAAAGGTGGGCATATGTTGATTTCTTTTTATTTAGATGGACATCATCTTTAGTGGTATTAATAACAAAATGTGCAAAGAATTTTCTACATAAATACAAATTGATTTTGAGATGTCTATTCTAAGAGAACTTTCTCTCTTCCTTGGTCTATGAATAACACAATATAATGAAGGGATATTCATATCCCAAACCAATAATGTAAAGGAAATGCTTAAGAAATTTGGAATGGAAGATAGAAAACCAATTAATACTCCCATGATAATTGGATACAAGTTGAATAAATAGGATGAGTCCCTTGATGCAAATCAGACTATGTATAGATCAATGATAGGTAGCTTGTTATACCTAATTACATCAAGACCAGATATCATGTAATTATTTTGCATGGTTTCAAAATTTTATGATGCTCCTAAAGAATCACATGTCAATGTAGTGGAAAGGATATTTAGATACATCAAGAGCATAATTGACTGTGACCTATGATATCCTACGAGTGAAGATTTCCCTTTGAAAAAATTTATAGATGTTGATTGGGAAGGATGTGTTGATGATATAAGAAGCACTAATAGTGGTGCATTTTTCCTTGGAAACAAATTTGTGGCATGTAGAAGTAGTGGCATTTGCACTCAAGTCTTTTGGATGAACCAAACACTAAAAGATATCAGGGTAGAGTATGAGGCACCTATCTCTATTATTTTTGAGAATTCAAGTGCTATAAATATATGAAATAATATAGTGATGCATTCAATAACCAAACACATATCAATCAAATATCACTTTTTGAGAGAAAAGGTTGTAGATCAAGAGGTCATAATGGAATATGTGCCAAATAAGGATCAAATTGTAGACATATTCACCAAACCTCTTTCCAAGGAAAAATTTAAATATATGAAATAAAAGTTGGGAGTGCTGTCTTCTACACCACATCACTAGATCCTAGTGATAGGGCATGTGACTAGGGGGAGTCTTATAGAAGTTTTGTTAATCCTTAGAAGAAGAGAAATTACTCAGGTATGCATACTTTTTCAAAGTTCTAACGAGTTGAAGATTGTATATTCTTGGAAAAATTTGTTTATATAATAGAGAGGGAGAAATATTTGGACAAAATATTCCATTTTATATTGATGTCAAAGGGGGAGAAAAATTACAAATGCTCTCAATGGGAGAAGAAGAGAAAAATGCTCTCTGCACAAGTTTATTGAAAAAGTGCAAATGTCAAAGAAGAAGTAGAGTAAGTGCCTAAGTTAATTATTATGAAAATGTACCATTGCCTCAAGGGGAGTAAGGTTTCTATGAATAGCCTTAGTTAAAGTTCATGAAAATCCAATGTAAGCAATGCTAGAGGAGCATAATATTAGAAGTGCAAAGCATTTAGTTTGCCATCAATGACAAATGGGAAGATTATTGTAAATATGATTATCATTGATGTCAAAATGGGAATTATGAGCATGTAATTAATGTTTAGGACTACATATTGTGATTATAGGATATGTAAGGGATCCTATCATAGGTTGAGGATTATTGGAATGCTTGTGTGCATGAATGGAATTCGTCTGATTCTTCATATTGATCATTTAGACATTTTAGGTATATGATAGGAAAATATGAGAAGGCATTTTGATAAAATCACCATTGCCACATGTGAATAATTATGGGGGAGATGGTCACATGGTTATGATCACATTAGTCCCCAATTTTTATGTGCTACATTTGAAGTCATGAAATGAAACACGATAGAAGATATGGGGATGTAAATTTGGCCACTCAGACATAAATCACTAAGTTTATATACTTGGCCAAATTTGAAAAAGGGTTCAAGAAATCCAAGTAATCATATTTATGAGGTTAGTTTTTGCACATATGAATGTTTGAGGATAAAATTATCACATGGGTTTATTCATTTCTCTACCTAGTTTATATGTGCTAAATATTAGGTCATGTGATGTGGCGTGACAAAAGATATGCTTGAGCAAATTATAACTCCAAGATATTTTGATAGTGTTTTACAACATATTCAAATTTATAGGTTTTGGTATAGATCTAAGTAGGCACTTTTATGATGCCATATATTTCACATATGAAGGCTTCAGGAGCAAATGGATATATGGATAGAATTACCTTTTTAAGAGGATCACATGAAATAATTTGTAGGTCATGCGAATAAGCACAACAAAAGTTATGCAAGAGAAAAGTTATCCTTCCAAGGATATTTAAATGATCTCCATACTTAGTCAAATTTTCACAAAGTCTTTCAATGTTGTCATGATTTTAGAAAGATCATCTATAGACATTTGTAAAGGAAATAGATAGAAGATCTGTTATGGGTTTTTCAAGAGCATATTGAATATATGGTCCAAAGGTTCAAATGAGAATGAATGAGCTTAGAATTGAATTATATTTGATCTCAAACATGATAGGGTTTATCAATTAAACCCTAAGAGTTTAAGTGATGGATTCAAATAGAATTTTCTATTTTTATGTTGACTATATATATCCTAGACTAGGTAGCCTAAGTTATAACATAAGCCTTTTTTATCATTGTGAAATCATCCCATCAACCTAAAAATTACTAGATCGAGTAATGATAAAAGGAATTAATATTTCCTAAGTCTTATACTTTATATATTTCCTAGCTTTATCAATAAATAACACATAATCTTGTAATAAATATCTAACAAATCATAGTGAATTCAAATTGTCAAAGGATCCTTTGAGTAAACATGTTAATGATAAGTGTCACAATCCTGAAGCTTGTCAGATAGAGACCTAATGAGCTTTAAAATGTTAAAGTTAATGAATGAGCTTGTCAAAAGATTTGATGATGATCAAGTGATCATGCAAAAGAGATCCAATGGAGTGAGTAGACCCAATATAATAAAATTCTTGATATTTACTAACATAGTGGTGAGTTAAAGATTGAGAAAGTATAAGAAGATCAATGGAGTGAAAGTGATCCAAAGATGTAGGAAGTAGTGAGATTGGATAAATATCTTGACATTTAATGACTATATACAAGTAAAGATCATGCATCTTTAGATATCAAACAACATGTGGAAGCTCAGATCATGAAGATTGAAAAACATGTTTTAAAGTTGACAAAGCTAAAGTTTATAAGTGTACAAAGATCATATAGATATCATGAGCCTTTCAAAATGTGATTGAATAAATGTATGTTAATGATGAGCTATTTAAGTATGGACTATTAGATTCTGGTACCAAATGCACGATCAATGATTGCTATTTAAAATTATGTTTAGTCTAATGGTCAGATGCAAGAACATGAAATTAAGCCCTATATCATGACACAAACAATGAGATTGATGAATTTAACCAATTAAATCTATGTAAATGTGCATATGCATCAAAACTAGATTCTAAAAAATGCAATAGATAGTAATGAGACCAAGAATCATAGTGGTGATGCATGAATTCAATATGAAAGAAAATTATAGTTCAAGTCATAATAAACTAAGACCAGAATAGAGATTGATGTGTTTATAAAAAAGTGTAAACATAATGAAGATATGGATCCCTAGATAAGTTATTTATAGATATGATATGTAGGGCACAGGTAAAGTGAATAGGAGATATTACTATTGAGAAGAGCTGAATAATGAGATAGAGGCAGAGATAAAGAGAGAGACAAAGTGTGTCAAATACAAATAGCTCTAGACATAGAGATAGAGGGATAGAGAGAAGAAAGGCACAAATAGATTATGTGTAGAGTATGAACAATTACAGATCAAACCTATAACATAGAGTAGAAATATTGGATTCATTAATGAATTTATACTATAATATGGAGTTGTAGCTCCATTGTAGAAATGATTGGTTGGTGACAACAAATAAGTTCACTAGGTTCTTACATTAGGGAGGTGGTAATTCCTTAGAGTTGAAGATCTTAAATGAAGGGATCAGTGTCTCCTTAGGTTTGGTTCCCTTTAATGTGTAACTAGTGAGGTTTTGACTATGAGGCTAGATTAAAACAATAGATTCTAGTAGTTATTCTCACTATGGTTTTTCCAAATGGGGTTTCTATGTATACATCTAGTGTCATGTGTATTTTTGTGTGTGTGATATCTACATATTTGATTTGATCTGCATATATATTTTCATCTATTTTAAAATTATTTAAAGGACTAATTTTAATTGATATACTGATTCACCCCCCTCTCAGTATCTAGTTTTATTCCAACATAACCATACTTAGGTAAGATATAATTATATAGAAGGATTTACACATAATACATCATTTTTTAAGATAAGGCACCATAGTATTTAAATTTATACAAGGAAACATTAACCCCAAAAGAGTAAATGGTAGTAAGATTAGGACCTAAACTAATTGAGCTCAAAAACTTTCAATGCACTAATAAGTGTTGTATTTGATAAATTAATTTAATACTTAATTTTTTTTCATTTATTTTATAGCAGTATAGGACATAACTAGGAAAGTGAAAATAAAATATTATAATAATAATAATAATAATAATAATAATAATAATAATAATAATAATAATAATAATAATAATAATAATAGATACAATATTGACAAATAACTGGAGTTATTTATACCATTATCAATGGCAAGATTAGATCAAGTTGATGAGAAAAATCTAATAGAGCATTTTGAATTAAATAATTATATGAATGGCATGTGTGAAAAATAAATAATAGGGAAAGTACACAAGTGACTAATTTGGTTAAAAAAGCAAAATGTTGGTTAATAAAGAGAACAAAAAAATATCATGTAGATTTCAAAAGTGTATATTTTTTGAATGAGTAATCAATGTATAAAAATAAAAAATATTTTTTAAAAAATAGCATCACATAACATCACTTATATTTAAAATAAAATATATGAAAATATATGTTTAAAATTATCAACATATAACATTATTTAGGCTCATAAAAGTTAGCACGTGAATTAACTAAATAGATTTGTCAAAATTGGCATGGTTTTTGGATTTAAATCCAAGAGGGGTGAAATAAATATAACACTTTACTCAAACCATAAATTTGATTCTAATAACTAAGAAATATTTCTTTTTAGAAATCCCCAAAGTATGTATAATCTCTACTTGAGTGGAAAATATTGAGGAACACAACATTCACAAAAAAATGGTCATGCACTAAATTGTTTTTCCTTTGACTAAAACATAGGAGGAGATTGGAATTGTTTTATTGTTGTGAAAATATACATTGAATGATATCAGACCTTTAAATTTTCAATGATGTTATTAACAAATAAAGGCTTTCCCATCCACAATAAGTTACATTGACTAAGGGAATTGTTTCCCTTATTTTTTACCTACATGGGTCAAGAGATAAGTTAGACTACCTATGTTTCAAAATAATGATAAACTAATTATGGCTCACTTGAGTATATACAATGAGGGAACCATTTAGATCTCACATAGGTCATGATCTACATTAATGCAAAAACTATAAGACTATTTAGAAGGGGAAATCACTCTAATTATATAAAATAATAAACCCTCCCTTCTATTCATCTATATAGTAATTTTATGCTTGGTCAAGTATGGAAGTTCCCATTTCATAAAGCATTGATTAAATTTTAATAGGTATATAATAATGTGTAATACACATGTAATTGCATACTAAAAATGGTGATAAAAAGTTAACCAAGGGAATAATTGACATTACCCACCATATGGTGTGAATAGGAAAGGAGACTAATTTCTTTAATTCCTCACCTAAAAAATCAAAATGAATTATGATAAGTTACTCAAAAAGATAACTAAATTATTTCATTACAAATATTTGGTACTCCTCTATTTCACATAGTGGATGTCACTTGAGGGGAAGTAGTTGATTTGATTACTATCTTAATAACTAATTTTAAAATCTGGTACGGTAACAAGATGGAAAAACTTTCACATATTTTTATAAGTTAAATGAATGGATATTTTATATTCAATCCACAATCCTAGATAATCCACATGTTTCAAAAGATATCATGGATTATCTCTCACTTAACACATTAATCACCAATGTACATAATGGATTGACGATATAAATTCATAAGATGTAGTATCCACCAATGATTCATGTCCCTAATAAAAAGTGGAATTTATCTACCAAAATAGGTTTTTTTCATAAAACATTCAACCATTATAATAATTAAAACTAGTAGACAAGCTACCAAAATATCAACCATAAGCAAAACCATAATCAAAAGTAAAACTATATTTATTAGCATCATAGGAGACATCAACAAGGCACAACGCACCAACTACATAAGAAACTCTACCACCAATAAATAGGACCCAAATAATAGAGCCTTATCTTAGTGACACCAAATTGTTGAATATTTTAGTAGATATTTATTTAGACCCATTAAGAATCACACTAGATGAATGTTATAAGTTTTTTTATTGAAGATATAAATAATGAGTATTGTGATTAATAGGAGGAAAATAAATGGTTCTATTAGAAGGACATTTGAAAATATCAAATACACATAATGATATTCCACATGTCCTTCTCATAAACCTCATGCCTTTGTCTTATTAAATCAAGGTGGACCAAATTATGGAAGATTAAACAATCAATAAAGGGTATAATCAATTTTCTAGAAGTGTCATTTTCCCAAACATAACCACAAGATGAAATTGTTACATAGGAGATGAACACATAATAAAATCAAATAAAATGGGTCAATTGAGATCTCAAGGACCTATATTCACACAAAATGGTTAAGATTAGTGAAGAATCAATTAATGTATTATAAATCTCATTCAAAGCATTGGTCTAAAAACTATACATGTCATAAGTTATAAGACCTCATGAAGAATTTTAGGAGAAAATGGAAACATTTGAAGCATTAGAGGCTATACCTATGAAGTGCAAATAAGAATCTTAAACAAAATAATCCTATTCTAAGGATCTTAATAATAAGAGGTTAGTTCCATAGGTATTGTGAGCTAATAAAACCATGCCCAAGAATCAAAATGCACCATTTACACATTAAAATCCCCCATCATCCCTACGTTTACTTATACAATCCACATCTATATATTTTATCACATCTAATCAAACCACATTCACCCCATTCCACCAATATGAAATAGATTCCTCTAGAAAAAATCACTAGTGCATCTTAGGATATCATTTTGCAATAAAAATAGCCATATGTCAATTGGCCACTTAAAATTTTTCACTCATATTAGATACAAGCATAAAGCTAATAAAAATAACAATAAACCACAAACACATAAATGAACATAAAGTGGTTAAGGAAAAGTCCAAAAAATAAAAGGAATAACTACTCAAGCAAAAGCATAATTCCATTGAGGGTGTAGAGAAGGGGAATGGGAAAAAAGAAAAGGTGAAATGGAATAAGGTTTTAGTGGATTAAGTATCCAAAGAGGATAAATATAAAATCATTAAGAATATAAAAAAATAGGAAAAAGAGGAAAATAAGTTATAAAAGAGTAAGAATCAAAATCCACAACTAAATTGGATTTGAGGGATAAACAATGTGAAGATAAGAAGTGGAAAATATAGTGTCACATGGAATATTAGGTATAGGTCAAAAATATGAATAAATGAGAAGAAGTAAAAAATAAAAAATGGATATGAGACATACCAAACTCACATTGCATAGGAAACCCTAGGAAAATCCAAGGAAACATAAAGAAAAGATGTGTAGTATCTTATGCAGTAACCATGTGTATTAGACACAAAATAAGTAGAAATGGTTGAAGGCTAGGTGAAGCCTTTTGGTAATTATGTGAAATCTTGGTCAAAAATATAGATCATAGGGATAAGGGTCATATATCCAAGAATATATAGATGAATCATGTTGGCTAGATATGTAGACTCTAATCACCAAGCACATAACCTTCATACTACCTATGAAATAATTATACCAAGTATCAACATCACATAGATTTAAAAAATATACCACTCTACCTATTTCACCTCAATAGGTTACCCTATATTCTATATAAATTAATCTATGTATAAAATTAAATGTTCTAAAATATTTCACATGTTTATAATGAAATTGATCAACTAGATCTAAAAGGATAATGATCAGTTGTGATATAATAATGAAAAGCTCATGGATCACCTTGATAAGGAAAAAAGTAACTGATGATACCTTCCCTAATCTAAAGTATCAGGTCTAAGGTTGCTAAGAGATGTTTGATTCACTCTAATTTAAACCCCTAATCACTAAACCCATACAATATTTAGTAGTGGTGTTAAAGGTACAATCACTAAGAGGGGGGGTGAATCAGTGAGCCTAGATAATCCAATTTCAATTCCAATTCCTTCAAACCCATTAATCATTCAATACATACACTAATGATGTATACATCATTCATAGTAGTGAACAAGAAATATAATTCAATATCAAGCACATAACACATGGCATACGTGGGAAGCCCTCTTGGGGAATAAAACCCACTAGAAAATATAATTGGATAATTTTCCTATATTAAAAAGAGCTAATTTAGACCATATATAAATGATCAAGGAACTACCATTCCTAATTTTAGTGACATATCAATCCCATAAGGAGCTACCACACCTATCTAGTTGAGTTGCCACAACAACTAGACCTTTAAAAAGTTTCACCTTGTAAAGATGATGCAAATCCCTTAGATGTTAAGTTGTCACAAAATTTATGAACATAACATCTCCTTAACACCAATTTCCTACAAATTTGATGGAGATACGAAGTATATGAACTCTCTTTAACTCTATACACTCAATGTATCCAAATCCACCTTTTGGACCACTCCACACTTCTCAATAATAACTCTATCACCACCAAACTCATTGTTGGTCAAAGCACATTACATACTTGAACTAGCACACAAAGATAAATTATGACACATTACATATCCCAACTAACCCCACTCTTTAACCCTTTGCTCACACTCACTTCAACATACCTACAACAACTCTATGATAATAATAGTAACATGATCAGATGATCATATACATAGTCCACACTTTGATATACCTCTTAGATCAACCACCAATCTCATATAATCCTCATCTTGCCTTTGCTCACAATATACTCTCTCAAACAACCTCTTGACTAGCTTGCTCATTCTACCTCCTCTAGGTTCATTAGGTCCAATAACTTGAATGTCCTCCTAAAATAACTTAATAAGATAAGCATGTCTGATCTAGTTCACTCTCTTCTAGTCCTATGTGATGTATACCTTATCTTTCAAAGGTTATTATCTTCACTTATCACCACATTCTCACTTTCATAGTTAAGAATATAAACCATCACCTTTTGTTTCAATATATATATAGAGATTTCATGAATATCACCATCTTGGTTAGCCAATAAACTTACCTTAACCCTTAATTATTCTCTCACATCAATACATGGCTCAAAAAAATCCATAAAGGTTGGCCATAACATCCATGGATCACCCTTAAGAAGCTACACCTTTCATTAAGGCCCTTGTAGTTCTTATAGGTCTCATGGAGACCTATTCACCCATTTAGGACATCATCAAGAAAAATAAGAACATATAACTTCTTTCAATTACATGGGTTCACTCCTTATGTCCCCTTAAACATCATAAAATTATCACAATCAACTTTTCTCAACTTTTTGTATGCTCAAATAACTCAAACACTGACCTAGTGCATAAGAACATCATGAACGAATACAAAGTCAACATATTAATCCTTGTTCATATTGTATATGATTTTTCAAACCTTCAAAATGGACATAGATTATCATTATTGAGTTTAAAACACTACCCAATATCTAATGGATCATGAAACATAAAAAAAACATCAAAATAAGATAGAATATGTTTCTTAGGTCACTTATAGTCCATGTAGAAACACACAGTCAACTTTGAACCTTAATATATTTTATTATACACACTTATAGATATTCAAATCAATATTTTTAGATGTGACTCAGAGTCTTATACCACTTTTATTATTACACCATGAGAAAATTCATCCTTGATCCAAATATATGGTCCAAGAACCACATACTAGGTTTTCTCTTTATTAAATTCAAATATTCAAAAGCAAAAGGTCATAGTTAAATTTAAAACACTATGCTATCATCTCATGTACTCACATCTTTATATCAATATCACACCATCAATCTTCTCTAAACTTTAATGCATAGGCACCAATGCTCAAATGTTAAACATTGAACATGTTGACCTCATCTCATGTAATCTAACAAGTTGGAACTCATGTGCTTCATTGATATTATGTATATATATTAGTCTTTAACAAAGCTAAATCTCTATCACTTTGACCTCTTAAATTTAATATGTACCATTGATCTCTATCTGTACTATCTCCCACTCATCGTTGATCCTTAGAAGAAGCTTTATCTCTATCTCTGATTAGTATTAATCATAGAAAACTTTTCACCATCTCATTGCTTCCTGAATTCTTAGAGTAATGTGCTCCATCAATTTTGATCAAAGTTTAACTTGTATAAATTTTAATATGGGAACCTTACTTATCTACCTAGAAGGCCAACTTTGCACTCACAAGTTATCAAATTTGGACCATATGATTTCTTTATATAGGAGAATCAAACCATGTGACAAACTACTCCTAGAATACTCATATGTGTGAGAAATATTTCCATCAAAGTGCCTTCTCAAAATATTTTATCATTGAGCCAACTATGCCAAAAACCTTTCTGTGAGGCCAAATTTTGTTCTTTCATAACATTCATTATGCTTAGTGGCATGATCTAAAATTTAGTGCATAAGATCCTCTCACATAGTGGATTCCATATATATTTAAATATTATCATGAAAATTTCACATATACAATATATGGCTCAACAAACTACTTACTCAGCTCTATTTGAACATAGAAAATACTATCAAAATGCTTGGGAGCCCAACTTTGCACATACATATCTTTTGTTGTGCTATATATCATGACCTAAAATTTGGTGCATAATAACTAGGAATAAAATTAAACAAACCCATATGATAAAATTATCCTAAAACATCCACATATTCAAGATATTCCACCATTAAATTGCTTATTTAGATCTTTCTTACCTCATGCAAATTTGGCTAAGTATGGGAAAATACTGTTAAAATGCCTAGGATCCCAACTTTGCACTTACATATCTTTTGATGAACTTATGTGTATGACCTAATATTTATTTCATAATAAATATCCAAAATAATGAAAAAACCCATGTGACCATTTCCTCCTGACTCATCCACACATGATAATGGTGATGTCATCCAATTACCTACTTGAATTTTCTACCACTAGACCCAAAGTGTCTAGATGAAAACTATGGACAACCAGATGAATTCCACTTATGTAAAAAAAGCTCTCAAATATTATAAAACATATTAGGGAACTTTTTTTAAATTATCAATACTCCATACTCAAACCTAAATATCTCTAACCATGCCAAAATAGAAGATCAACCAAGCATATTTTAAGCATAATAGGACACACACATTGCACACTTTATCATTATCACATAGACTATCAAATAACTTTATCCAATCACCTAGAAACCTTCATGAGATCATTAAAAAACTCTCTAATAATCTCCCCCTTTGTCATTTATGTCAATAACCATCTTATAATAATATACAACTCACCTTCTCTCTTCAAACACTCTCATAATAGGAACTTTCTCCCCCTTTGACATAATGAAAAAGTGGGAAAAATTTTATCCTAAGGAATTTAAAATACCACCAATATGAGAGTACCACCTTAAAAATATTATATAAACTCCCCCTTACCTTGAGCCTACTTTTTCTTACCTTGACAACTTCCTCTTTCTCCATGTCAACACTCTCTTCAACCAAGCACTGCAACCAATGAAGAAAGAACACACAAAATCATAGAAATATGATGGAACACATTAATAAAAAATTGAGAGGGAATCTCCCTAATAACTCTAAGTAATTTCACCTTTTGAGCATCTTTAGATCTCCACATATGATTGAAAATCACCACATAGGCTCACTAGCCTCTTCTCTCAAGTCACATCAAGGACCACCAATAGAACTTCATGTCACTCACCAAATAGGCATGATATACTAAATCAACTTGAAAAATTACCTTAAAACATACATACCTTGATAATTTGGATAAAATGAGAAAAAATCACTCTTATTTAAACTTGGGATGTCTAGCGTCCTTCTAGCCTTACCTAAAACTTGTAGATCCCACAATTTTTAGTAGGAACATCTTTAGGACCTAAAACTTCATATATAGAGAAATATCATATTCCCCCTCAATCACACTAATTTTAATCACCAATCTCATCCTTTGCAACATATATCCTTCATAAACATATGAGCCAATTAGCCCTCTATATTGGCAAAAACAAGAATAACTCGAGAACCACAAAACATCAGATGTCTATAAATCTTGATTTGATAGCCCATTTGGCCCATTAAAATTATTAAGAAGCATCAAATCTCAAATGATAAGGCAAACCACTTTTTTATAACAGCCTAAAACCTTATAATCTCAAAATAAACAAAGTCAACAAACCTCCTTCTGGCCAACACACACCTCTAAAACTTCTTGCACACCTAGAGACACCCATCACACATTTCTACAAAAAAAATTGAGCCACCATAACTTTGGGAATATATACCTACTATAACCCATTTTATGCCTACTTTCTTGTAAGCCAAGAATTGAAAAAACTTAGGGCACTCAAAAAATCTTCAGTTGGCACAAACATATCTTTAGACCATAAAAACACCTAGAGCATGCTAGAATAAGGTCAACAGACCTTTATATTAAAAAATGTCATCTTGACAAAACACAAATCTTCCTTTTCTACCTAAAAACCTTCAATTTGACCCTAGAAATTGACCATATATAGCTATCAACATCATGACATTATTATGACATCACCATAACATATCTTCCACCTAGACATACTTGCTCCAACTAAAAATACTCATATATAGCCTTCTAGAATGTTTAGAAGAACACCATAGTAACACTTTATTCTCCATTAAAAGGAGTCTCTTAAGAACCATAGACAAAGATACTTCACATATGCTCCCCCTCACATAATGCACATTTTCAAGCCACTAAACTTTTATGGCATACACAACTACTCAACAAGCCTTAACAGGCTTAGAAATATTTAGGACTAGGCCTAGAAGAGAGGCCTTCAAATTATAGGATCACCTGGCATCTACCATTGACTGATATGCCGATAGATATTAAAAAATCACCTTTATACTTGAGCATCCAAACCATGATCAACAAGCAAACTCATTCTCAAGATAGGACCACTAATATTCATCAGAAGCTTATTTTCTCCAACTAATAGATATACAAAAAAAATGCACAAACATACCTTGTTTTCATGACTTCTTATCAAACAATATCTGATAGCCACCAAGCTTCCTTTGATTGACATATGTCTCCTTAAATCCTAGATAGAGATAATGATAGGCCAAATAACATTATTTGGAATGGTAATGAAATTTGATTTCATGATTCAGATTGAAGAGGAAGCAAACAATACATTATAAAGCCAAAAAAAGTGACTAATCACTTCACCTACAAAGAAGTCCATTCGTATAACTCTAGGACTCTTGAGATAAACACAATAAGATAAAATAAATGTGAAAATACACCTAAAAATTAAGAAATATTATCTACATTAACATTGCATCCACCCTTCATCTACAAGGTTTATTTTTAGACCAAGCATTCCTCTAAACTTTTCAATTTTTTCTCATCTAAATGCCTTTGTTAGGATATCTGCTAGTTACTTTATTATCAAGAAATGTTACAACTTGACACTTCCACCTTTCACATAGTGCCAAATCAAATGAAATTTGGTATTGATGTGATTTATTTGGTTGTGAAAGACTAGATTATTTGACATCTAGATTGTAAAAGTGCTATCAACTATGAGAGTTGTTGATGAAACCTATTACTCCTACAAATCTGAAAAAACCCTTCTAAATCACAAGGTCTCTCTAGTTTCCTCTGAAGCAACTATATATTTTACTTCTATTGAAAAAATTGTTGGCACTGATTACTTCTTAGATTTCCATCTGACAACTATTGTTCCCAAATTCATTAAAAAACCGGACATGGACTTTCCATCTTCATGATCACCAACATAGATAGAATAAGTACACCCAACTAGCTTGAAGTCTCCTAACCTAGTGTATTTGATCCCAACATGTTGTGTGCCTTTGAGATATCTAAAGACCATTTTTTCTACTACCCAATGACTCTCCTTACAATATTCTATTTTGAACTTACTCAAAATGTCACCAATGTACTTTTGCTAAGTGATGAAGAAATATTGATCCGTAAACTCCACTGATAAACTCAAAGTGAAGTTTAAAATATGAATAGTGAATTTATCAAAACTTATCAAATTCTCAAAAAACTCAAAAGAACTTGCAAAATTTTTTGGCATAAAATGTTCTTGATTATTGAACCAATTTTTTTTTTTTTTTTACATCAAATGTCATAAATTGTCAAAATTTAATCTTTACATTATTTCATAATTAAAAAATTAGAAAAAACTGAATTAAAACATGCAAGCAAATGACAAATTACCATCCGACATTGATAACGGAGTTCGGCTCAACAAATTATGCCTACATCTCCAGGTTCTCCAAAGGAGTGGACCGTTTCCATTAAGGGCATTTCAAAAACTTGGAAATAATAAATAACTTTCTTGCAAGTTGATCTCTCAATGTGAAAATTCACCTTCACCATGACTGATAATCAAGCCTGGCACCTTCAAATTTTGTGAGTCTTCACACCTGCAAAGTTGTTTCAAAAGTCTTAAAAATCTCCTCTATGGGCTTAAAAATACTCTTCCAATATGCAAATTGGATAAAAAGAGTATTAAGACTAAGTATTATGGCCAAAAAATGGATAAAAATCCATTACATAAGCTTTCTCAAAGCTTTTACAAAGTCTTAGCCTCTTAAAATAAAAAACACAATTCAGAACTTGATAAATTCAAGTAAAAATTAGTGCCTTATATAACACTTCAAGACCCATGGCTGAAGTGGTCAAGGCCTATCCCTTTTACACGGGAGGTTAAGGGTTCAAAACTTCCTTCCTCCAATCTAGGTGCTCAGGCTCTCCTTTCTAGGTGCTTTGACTCCTTCTTGGGCACCAAGCTTGAATATTTCCATGGGTGGCATGGAGGTTCCTCCTTTGGCACCTTTGAAAGGTTTGAAAATATCAAATGAAATGTGAATAAAAAACACCTAAGCCAATTTTTTTGCAACTAATTTTTTTTTCCATGTGTCAAATGGCTATTGGCCCACTTGGTTTTTCAATAGTTCCATGTGTCTACCTTTGATAGGTCCAAATGTTGATATGTTTTTGAATCATGTGCCAAATATTACAAGTTATTTTTTTCAACAAATCTTCAAATGACCATATCTTGAGCATTTAGACTCCATTTTGTGAACCGTGAATAGTGTCAGAAAGCTCTCGATGAGATCTATAGTGTGCCACCACTAAAACTCTGACTTGAAACCTTTTTCAAAACCCAATTTCTGATCACACCTCCCTAATGGAGGGCTTTTGGTCTCCAAAAGTCCAATATCCCCTAAAATCTTATAACTGGTCTACTGCATTAATAAAAATAGAACCCAATCATAAAAAGAGGTATAAATAATTGCATTAAAATGATTCTCAATAAAACTAAAAAATGCCTAATCCAAAGTCATGAGTAAGTGAATCTATAACTGCCAAAGTGATTACAACATACCAAAATTGGCTGCCCAAATGTCACATCTTGTAAAGCAGTGAATTGCTAAAAATTGAAACAACTCCCAATGTAACTGTAAGACAAGTTTATAATGCTGACAAAACACAATAAATGTTGTGGACATGTTGCAATATAATTTCCTAGTATGGGACTTATATGCTAAGCAAATGCAAACAACCAAAAGTGTATGTTGCCTAACATCTAAACATGCCTAAAGGGTCATAAACATGCATCTATACATCCATGTGCCAAAGATACATTCAAAATAGTAGTCAAATAAGTGTTGTAAGGAATCAACTCAACCTACAACATGCTTTTTGATATTATCTCCAACTGATCAAATGAGTTCAAGTCCTCTAGACAACTCACATAGCATAAATAGGAGATTCAAAAACTTAGAGTTATCAAAAAGTGAGAATTGAAAATCTTCATATGGTAAACCTATCTTGAAGTGTTCCCAACAACTCTAATATAAATCTTATCAAAGCTTGTTCATTCCCTTAGGTGAATTCTTAACCATGCTTTGCAAAAATAATGTAGTGATAATCCACTTAACCAATTCTTTCTTCCTAGTGAAATTGATTATTTCTGTGGATTCATTATCAATTGCATATTGTTGACTTAACCTCTTAAATGGATTTTCACTTGTAGGTTTTGTCTTATCCTGGGTTGTATTTTCAACTACATTATGGATTGAATTATCTTCATTAACCTTAGTGAGAGGTTTGTAAATCATCTTAGTTCTAACATCACTTGAATGTGAAGATGCATGAAGCTTAAAACATCTATCAATCCTATGTCCACTCACTTTACAATGAGTATAAACAACCTTCTTAGGTGAGGTCTCCCTTTTTCCAATTCCCAATTCAACATGAAAATGGTCTTTCAAACATGTGATCTACTTTAATAAAGCATTTCATTTCCAACAAGTCTTAGCACTATGGTTATTCATCCCACAAAAAGTGCATGAAAATGATTGCATTATCTTCTATCCATTATATCCAAAATTCTTAAAAGTATCAATTGGTTCAAAAGATTTAGTGTAAGAATTAGGAGGTGGAATCTCAATACCTCTTTTACATTTACACCTTTGAACTAGTGGCCTAGAACCTTCACTATTGGAAGCTCGTCTTCCTTTAGTCATGGAAGAAACTTCTCCATCATCCACCTGCACACTAATATAACCCAAACCTACATGAAGAGGTCTATGCTCAACCTAAATTATGTTAGTTATACCTTGGATATCTCTACCAAGTCCTCCTCCATTATAACCCATTTTAAACAACAATTTAGATCCTATTCCCTTAGTTTATCTTTTAATATCACCAAAAACAATATTACTAGAATCTGAATCTGAAATGGTAGAAGAAGATGAAGATTCATGTGGTGAAAAACTTACAGTGCACTCAGTCATAGTCTCTACATCTAAATTTGAAGGCATTACCTTTTTGCACTCACCACAATGCAATCTAATCAAGAGCTCATACTTGGATTCAAGCTCTGATTTTAACTTTGCCACTTGCAATTCAAGTGCAAATATTTGGCATCTCAAGATTGTGTTTTCATCTTTAATGAACTCAATATATGACAACTTGCCCATGGTTTCCTACAAAAAATTGATACCACATTGTACACTGCAATATAATCAATCTACAAACCAATAATCCAACTATTTTGGAAGCAATTGTCAATACACAACTAGAAGTAATCCTTGCATTCTAACTGCTCTGATACCAACTAAATCCATAAACTCCACTGATAAACTCAAAGTGAAGTTTAAAATATGAATACTAAATTTCTCAAAACTTATCAAATTCTCAAAAAATTCAAAAGAATTTGCAAAATGTTTTGACATAAAACGTTCTTGGTTATTGAACCAGTTTTTTTGTTTTTTTACATCAAATGTCATAAATTGTCAAAATTTAATCTTTACATGATTTCATAATTAAAAAATTATAAAAAATTGAATTAAAACATGCAAGCAAATGAAAAATTACCATCTGACATTGATAACGGAGTTCGGCTCAACAAATGATGCCTACATCTCTGGGTTCTCCAAAGGAGTGGACCATTTCCATTAAGGGCATTTCAAAAACCTGGAAACAATAAATAACTTTCCTATAAGTTAATCTCTCAATGTGAAAATTCATCTTCACCATGACTAATAATCAATCCTGGCACCTTCAAATTTTGGGAGTCTTCACACCTGTAAAGTTGCTTCAAAAGTCCTAAAAATCTCCTCTATGGGCTTAAAAATACTCTTCCAATATGCAAATTGGATAAAAAGAGTATTAAGACTAAGTATTATGGCTTGAAAATGGATAAAAATCCATTACATAAGCTTTCTCAAAGATTTTACAAAGTCTCATCCTCTTAAAATAAAAAACACAGTTCAGAACTTGATAAATTCAAGTAAAAATTAGTGCCTTATATAACACTTCAAGACCCGTGGCTGAAGTGGTCAAGGCCTATCCCTTTTACACGGGAGGTCAAGGGTTCAAAACTTCCTTCCTCCATTATAGGCACTTAGGCTCTCCTTTCTAATTGATTTGACTCCTTTTTGGGTGCCAAGTTTGAATATTTCCTTGGGTGGTGTGGAGGTTCCTCCTTTGGCGCCTTTGAAAGGTTTGAAAATATCAAATGACATGTGAATAAAAACACCTAAGCCATTTTTTTTGAAACTAATTTTTTTTGCCACATGTCAAATGGCTATTGGCCCACTTGGATTTTCAATAATGCCACATGTTGACCTTTGATAGGTTCAAATGTCGATACATTTTTGAATCACGTGCCAAATGTTGCAAGTGATTTTTTTGACAAATCTTCAAATGACCATATCTTGAGCATCTAGACTCCATTTTGTGAACCATGAAAAGCATCAAAAAGCTCTCAATGAGATATATAGTGTGCCACCACTGAAGCTCTAACTCGAAACCTTTTTTAGAACCCAATTTTTGATCAAATACTTTGGTTTCTAAATTACTTCAATGTCTAAATATCAATGAAGATAACCCAAATAAGTCATTTCAATGCTTTTCATCAACTCTAATTTGAATTTTGTAGTATACCATTCACTTTTCCTTGTGATGATCAAATTTTTAACATAAACCACCACAAATACAACTATTTTGATGAAAATATTTACATCTTTAAACTCAAAATGTTTGAAGTTCATGTTCATGAGGTGCTCAACTAGTTTTTTTGTACGATGCTTGAGGGGCTTGTTTCAAACCATACATCAAATTTTCTAGTTTTCACACATTTTAATCTTGATCTTTTAGTACAAAACTATAAGGTTTTGTCATGTACATATTTTCCCTAAGGTCTCTATTTAAAAATATAGTTTTGACTTCTATTTGGTGAAATTTCCATCTATTGTGAGCTGCCAAATGTTGGGGATCAACCAACAATAGATTACACTTGTGAAAGCAATAAATGCGGAATTAAATTAGATAGACAAGTAATTAGAATGATAAATAGCAAGAACAAGAGATACAAGAAACCACCCTGAAAACTTGTATTAACAAACTCTTTACAAAAGGAATACAATTGAAGAAACTTCTTTCTTCCACACCTCTCCTAGATGTATAGATCTCTCACTAGATCTCTATTCCTCAAGATCTCTCTCTCTCTCAAGAACAATCAACTCCAAAAAGCCTAAATTGATTCAATTCTGTACTATTCTTCACACACAATGAATTACTACAATAATCCACAATAACTACAATAAGCTAGGAAGATCTAATTCTACATATAGAATTAGGAGACTTGAGCATGCACTTCCAACAAATAGTTAAGCCACTTGAACAAGGGCTCTAAAAATAGTATTGCCAATAATAGAGACATGAACTTGAGATTACAACTCAAACTCATCATGCAAACACTTGCTTCTGTCCACAGAAATAGCTCTCTAGACACGCAGGTAACCGACGTCGGTTCCTACTGCTTGTCTGTGACCGCCACCGGCCGACCCTACTGCCGACGTCGGCGTCTCTGCAACTGTTCTTGATTGACGTCGGTCACTCTTGACCGATGCCGGTGTCTGTGTAGACTTGAAACTACTAATGAATGCTCCTTGGTGAAGCTTTTAGCTCCACCCCCTAACAATCTCCCACTTGGAGATAAACAATTGCACCATTACCTGTACAGCAACATCTTCTAGCTCCTCCATCTTCAACTCAATCATGAAGACCAACAAAAGTTGAATGAAGATTCAACTTCTCCTTTGTAACTGGCTTGGTTAACATATCAGCAGGATTCCTATCTGTATGGATCTTCTCCAGCTTCAACTCTCCATCTTCCAATACCTGTCGTATGAAGTGATACCTTAGCTGTATGTGCTTTGTTCTTGAATGAAAGGCTGATTTCTTAGCCAAATGGATTGCACTCTGACTGTCACTATACAATCTGCAACTCTCATGCTCCCTACCAAGCTCATCCATGAACCGTGTTATCCATATCATCTCTTTGCTAGACTCTGTGGCTGCAATATACTCTGCTTCTGTAGTTGACAAGGCAACAACCTTCTGCAACTTAGATATCCAGCTAACCCCCGTTCCTCCTACAGTGAAAACATAACCTGTAGTGCTCCTCCTGCCATCCAAATCACCTACCATATCTGAATCTACATAACCATGTAGAGAAGTATCTAAACCTCCATAGCACAAGTGCCTACTGCTGGTTCCTCTCAGATATCTAAGGATCCACTGAACTGCTTTCCAATGTTCCTTACCTGGATTGGCCATATACTTACTTACAACTCCCACTGCTTGGGCAATATCCAGTCTAGTACACACCATTGCATACATTAAACTCCCTACTGTGGAAGAATATGGAACCTTACTCATGTACTCTACCTCATCATATGAATTAGGACATTGTTCTTTACTCAACTTAAAATGTCCAGCCAAAGGTGTGCTTACCAGTTTAACACCCTGCATATTGAACCGTTTCAACACCTTGTCCACATAATCTTCTTGAGACAATATCAACCTGTGATTTTTCCTTTCTCTCTTAATGCTCATGCCAAGGATTTTCTTTGCTGCTCCCAAATCCTTCATAGCAAACGTTTGAGCTAATTTCACCTTAAGCTCTGAGATATCCTGCATGTGAGATCCTGCAACCAGCATATCATCTACATACAACAATAGAATAATATATCTACCATTATCAAATCTCTTGAAATACACACAATGGTCAGATTGACACCTACTGTAGCCATGCTCAGTCATAAACCTGTCAAATTTTAAGTACCATTGCCTAGGAGCTTGCTTGAGGCCATACAAGCTTTTCTTCAATCTGCACACAAACTTCTCCTTACCCTTGACCTCGAATCCTTCTGGCTGTTCCATATAAATTTCCTCATCCAAATCTCCATAAAAAAATGCTGTCTTAACATCTAGCTGCTCAAGATGCAAATCCTTGAAAGTAACCAAAGACAAATCAACCCTTATAGAAGTCATTTTAACAACAGGAGAAAAAATCTCACCAAAGTCGATACCTGGCTTTTGTGCAAATCCTTTCACTACCAATCTGGCCTTATATCTCATCTATCCATTCTCACCTTCTTTCAACCTGTAGGTCCATCTGTTCTTGAGTGTTCTCTTACCAGCTAGCAATTCAACCAAATCCCATGTTTGGTTCTCTCTTAAGGACTCCAACTCCTCAACCATGCCACGCTCCCACTGACTCTTGGACTCCACCTGTATTGCTTCTTCAAAACTCTCTGGTTCTCCACCATCAGTTAGCAATAAGTGAAATAAAGAAGGAAAATATCTAATTTGAGGCTTACTCACCCTTTTTGACCTCTTGATGGGTGTCTGAGACTCGTCCACAACACGCCGTCCACCCAAATTATCTAATAGTGACCGACCTCGGTCACCTACAGACCTGTTACTGGCTGACATCGGTTACGCTTGACCAACCTCGGTACCTTTCCTACTGACGTCGGTCTTTGTACGACCGATGTCAATTTTTGTCCTACCGATGCCAGTTCCTAACCTGCCGACGTCGGTCTCTATGTTTTCTTGCAAGTGATTATTTTTTTTTCTCGCAAGCTCATCTTGGACTTTCACCTCATCCAATTCACCATTGCTTTGCTCAGATTGATTCAACTTCCTTAGCTGATCACAATACATCACTCTTTCATTGAAAACAACATCACGACTCCTGATTACCTTGTTAGTTTCTAGATTCCACAATCTGTAACCAAAATCATCTGAGCCATAGCCAATAAATGTGCACCTCATAGGCTTAGCATCAAGCTTCTTTCTATTTTCCTTATCTATGTGCACAAAGGCTTCACAACCAAAAAATTTGAGATATGAGAGATCAACCTTTTTACCTGTCCATGCCTCTTTTAGAATACCACCATCCAGAGCTGTAGAGGGTCCTCTGTTAATCAGGTACACTATAGTATCAACAGCTTGTGCCCAAAACTGTAAGGGCAAACCGGCATGCAATCTCATACATCTTACATGCTCCATTATTGTCCTGTTCATCCTTTCAGCAATTCCATTCTGCTGAGGTGTCCTTGGAACCATCCTTTGCCTATGGATTCCATACATGTAACAATAATCTCTGAACTTATTACTGCAGAACTCACTGCCATTGTCAGATCTCAGGCACTTTAATCTTTTACCTATTTCATTCTCAACCATAGCTTTCCAAACTTTAAAAGTCTCAAATACATCAGATTTTCTTGTAATACAATAGATCCATACCTTCCTTGTAGCATCATCTATGAAAGATACATAGTACTGTGATCCTCCAATGGAAGCAACCTGAGCCGGTCCCCACACGTCTATGTGAACAAGTTGAAACTTATGCCTTTTCTTAGTAGACCCAGTCTTGAGAAAACTAACCCTTTTCTATTTTCCAAATACACAGTGCTCACAAAACTCTAGATCTATGCCTTTTAAATCTGAAAGCATACCTTTGGACTTAAGAATTGACATCCCCTTCTCACTCATGTGGCCAAGCCTTGAGTGCCACAATTTAGCATCCACATCTGAAGTAGATAATACAGAAGGAGATTTGTTAGTAACACAATTACACAAATAGAGAGTACCTTCTCTCTTACCTCTGGCCATAACAAGTGCACCCTTGGTCACCTTCCAAGATTAAGCTATGAGAGTTATTGTACAACCCTCATCCCCTAGCTTTCCTGCAGAAATCAAATTTCTCTTCAAGCTAGGAACATGCATCACATCTCTCAACACCCATGTATTGCTATTCTACATCTTCAGCTGCACTTTACCTTTGCCAATTATTTTACAGGGCTCATCATCCCCTAGATACACTATTCCAAAATCTCCATGGATATAGTCACTGAAATATTCCCTGTTAGGGGTAGCATGAAAAGATGCACTAGAATCTAATACCCAAGATTCTATATTATTATGCAGAGAGAAAATTAAAGCATCTTGTGCAATACCTGCAACCTTGGCTTCTTCCTTTCCTTTGTGCTGATTGTCCTCCTTAGGCTTTGACTAACAATCTCTGCTTATGTGCCCCATCTTTCCACAATTCCAGCATTGTGGCCTTCTGCCGTTTCTGGATTTAGATCTGCCTTTCCCCTTAGACTTGGATCTTGATCTGCCTTTCTTGCTCTTCTCTTTCTGCCTTCCCCTGCTCTCAAAGCTTAAAGCGTTCCCAGATGTCTCTTCTGTGCTTTTCCTGCATATTTCCTCATTCAAGATAACACTAACAACATCCTCTACTTTCAAAATATTTGATGCAGATGCAGTATTACTTACTGCCATTACTAAGCCATGCCAGCTTTCAGGCAAAGAACATAATATTAAAAGAGTTTTTATTTCATCATTAAACACTATATTGACTGAACTCAATTGATTCACAATTCCATTGAAATCATTCAGATGAGTAGAAATAGATCCACCTTCATTCATATGCAAATTAAATAACTGCTTCATAAGATATACCTTATTGGAAGCTGAGGGTTTTTCATACAAATTTTCTAACGTAGTCATCAACTCTACCGTAGACTTTGTATGTGATAAATTAGATATCACAGTGGATGCTAGACTTACTCTTATAGACCCCAGAGCCTTTCTATCAAGAACTTCCCATTCTTCATCCTCCATGTCTTTGGGCTTCTTTGCAACCCCTCCTAACAGTAAGTAGAGATCTTTCTGATACAGATAATCCTCTATCTGCATTCTCCAATGTTGGTAATTTTTGCCATTAAACTTTTCTATTCTCAGTTTACTTTCATCTGCCATTGCTTCTCCCACTCAAACAAAAATCCCTATGAGAACCTGTAATCAATACGCACTATACAGATCTGAAACACCTGTTAGTGCACCTGAGCTCTGATACCACTGTTGGATATCAAGCTCTGAACCTGCAACCAAGGCTCTGATACCACTTGTTGGGGGATCAACCAACAATAGATTACACTTGTGAAAGCAATAAACATAGAATTAAATCAGATAGACAAGTAATTAGAATGATAAACAATAAGAACAAGAGATACAAGAAACCACCCTAAAAACTTGTATTAACAAACTCTTTACAAAAGGAATACAATTGAAGAAACTTCTTTCTTCCACACCTCTCCTAGATGTATACATCTCTCACTAGATCTCTATTCCTCAAGAGCTCTCTCTCTCAAGAATAATCAACTCTAACAAGCCTGGATTGATTCAATTCTGTACTGTTCTTCACACACAATGAATTACTACAATAATCCACAATAACTACAATAAGCTAGGAAGATCTAATTCTACATATAGAATTAGGAGACTTGAGCATGCACTTCCAACAAACAGTTAAGCCACTTGAACAAGGGCTCTAAAAATAGTATTGCCAATAATAGAGATGCGAGCTTGAGACTACAACTCAAACTCATCATGCAAACACTTGCTTTTGTCCACGAAAATAGCTCTCTGGACACGCAGGTAACCGACGTCGGTTCCTGCTGCTTGTCTGTGACCACCGCCAGCCGACCTACTGTCGATGTCGGTGTCTCTACAACTATTCCTGACCGATGTCGGTCGCTCTTGACTGACGCTGGTGTCTGTGTAGACCCGAAACTGCTAATGAATGCTCCTTGGTGAAGCTTTTATCTCCACCCCCTAACACCAAAGCCAACATGGTATGAATAGTAGTCCATTTTACTGTAGGTGAAAAGGTTTCATTGTATTCAATTCCTTCCTCTTGAACATACCCCTTTGTGACAAGCCTTATTTTATTCTTGTCAAGTGAGCCATCTACCTTGTATTTGTTATGATAGGCATACTTGTAGCCAATTGGTTTGCAACCATATGGTGGATCAACTAGATTCCAAGTCCCATTTTTCACATGTGAATTATAGTCATCTTTCATTGCTTTTATCTAAGATTCAATATTTTCATCTTATTTAAAAAAATTTGGTTCTAAATCAAATGCAACATTGAGTTCCTCTTAAGAATCATCCAATTTTAGTTTTCCAATCATGTTTTGAATTTCATCAATAGAATTCTCTAGTTAAGATGAGGTTACATGTGCACTTCCAGTGTATGTTTTCCCAAATTCATTAGGCCTCACATCTTTTAGTGTTTGAGTGGCCCACTTAGGCATTTTTTCTATGTTGCAAGTGCTTTGGGTTCATCCTCTGAAGTTCATTCACTATCTACCCTTTCTTTTTCTAGCCCTTTTTCAATATCTAATGAAGTTTCACACTCTTCTTTAGGAGGACTTTCAAGATCATGTACAAGAGACAATAGAAAATCAATAGATTCCCAAATTTGTGTCCCCCACTCATTATCTATAAAATTCAAATCACTCTCCTTGTAGACATAAAAATTTGCATATTTGAAATAATTGTCTCAATTATTGATCAATATGTTCTTTATCCTTTGTAGTCTCACAAAAGATAACTTCTCTTGTGACAAGACATTGCTTCTCTTTCTCATCTTATATCCTGAATTCCTTGGAGGAATAAAATTATCCCAAATGGATACTTTTTCAAATCCTATGGTACCATTTGTTTCTCTTCTCCTTTAGAATCAATTCATAATAAGTTTATCCAAAAATCTAAATATCTCTCACTAAAGGGAGGTGACCATACCACATCTCATATATAGTCTTTGATTCAAAAGCTATTGATGGTGATTTGTTGAAAAGGCATAATACTATTTTAGCTACTTAGACCTAAAAGTATAGATTTACCCCTTTGAAATACAACATTTTATGAACCATATTCATCATAGTCCTATTCATTATTTCAACTACTCAATATTGATGTGGAGTGTGAGGAATTGTGAGATGGTGTTTGATCCCATTTTACTCAAGATAGGATTCAAACTTCTTTGATGTGAGTTCACCACCATTGTCTATCCTAAGTGTCTTGATGTAGCTTTATGCTTCATTTTCAATCATTGTTTGAAACTTCTTGAAAGTATTGAAGGCTTCTGATTTAATTTTCAAAATTTATACCCATTTCATCCTACTATATTGATTAATGAACATCATGAAGTACTTATGACCACAAACAAAGAGGATTGGAAGAGAACACAAGTCTAAATGAATGAGATACAATTTTTTATCTACTTTCCATTATGACTTTATAAATATTTCTCTTTCATGTTTAACTAAGATGCAAACTTCACACTTCTCATCTGATTTGTGAAGTAATGTAGGCATGCCAATAACACCATTCTTTTATAATATATGAATGTTGTTATAGTGAGTGGTCCCAAAACTATCATGCCACAACATGTTTGGAGACATTCCATCTTCCACAATATGAGCATAATTCCTTGATTTTGATGGCTCGCCCTTTAATTTGAGTAGTTTCCCTTCCTCATATCTAGTCAAGATGATTGCATTGTCACTTTCTCTCCTGATTGTGACATCACCATTATCCAAAAAAATGGAATGTCCTTATTAAATTATGAGTAATAGGGATTAAAATTTTCATTTCAATTGAGGAAGGTAGAGAACATTCTCAATTTTGTTGTTTGGAAGTCATGGACACTTGATTCAAATTATACCTCTTCTCTATGGTTGTAGACATGATTTATCTATGAGGTATACTAAGCCACAACTTTCTTCAATGTACTACTAAAAGAAGTCTTTTCATAAAGTCATATGTTGAATGGCACCATTATCAAGAACCCAAGCATCAATCCATGAAGAATTGATCAAGAGACTATTTAATTCATCATTTGTACTAGAAAACACACATTCACTAGTGAATTGAGCTGATTTTAAATCTTTTGAATATTTATTTAAATTTTTCTCTTTATTTTTATGGCATGATTAAGTTTTATCCCATAGATTCCTGCATTTTTCAATCTCCTAGCTACTTTTTCTATCACACCATTCAGAATAGAGATTTTGTTTATCATTCTATTTTTTATTTTGACCACCATGATTTTCATTTTTCCCACCTTTTCCCTTGTACTTGTTATTACATTCATTTTTTTAAGACATTGACTTATTTGATGGTTTGGAAGGATTTGTTTTGACATAAAACACACTTTCACCTATTGTGGTTTCTATTTTCCTTAAAAATGCCTTTTTTCTTTCTATCATCTTTTTAACCAACTGGTCAAATATGAGAGTCTTCAACTGAATGCTTAATTGTAGAGATTCCAAATAGGTTAAATAGATGAGAAGAAGGGATTTTATGAATGCAATCATGTATATGTAAATTTTGACACCTATTACTTTAACATAATGTTTGATAGCATATATCTCTAAATCCTATCTCATCATATCACCATCTTTTAACTCTAAGTTGAATAGTTTCAACTATAACTAATGAATTCCAAATTTGAATGGGAGTCATATAGATTCATTAGTTTATGATATTATTCCCATGGTGTATTTCACCCCTGTATATGTTGAAACACATATCTATTCATGGATGCCCTCATCAAGGCCAAAGCCTTCTAGTTTTTTTGCTTCCATGCATGTGTGTCCTTTGCATTCCATGTTGGTTCAACTGGTTGTGTTGTCCCATCACAAATATCAAAACATAGATCATTGAAGATGAGTGTGTTCTACAGTTGTTGAGACCATTATAGCCAACTATCTTTGCTAGTTAAGGTAGTACCAATAATAAATTTGATGGAATGTATGGTTTTGAGTTTTTGGAGGTTTTGAGTTTTTATTTAACCCCAATTGGTTCCTTATGACTCCAAGATGGTCCCCTTTTATATATACATAAAGGTACTAAAAAGGATTCACTTTGTCATTAACATTGGCTTAAAAATAAAACCTCATACATCAACATACTCAGTTTTTCTTGATTTATATATTTACTTTTTTCAACATAAAAGAATGGGTAAAAAAGGTAACTCCCCTTATTTATCCTTGAATTTAGCAAAAATTGGTTGTTGTTTGCCAATTTTGCATACATTAGCTTGCTCAAGGCAATTTCAATGATAAATTGCACTAAATTTTAAATGCTTTCAAATTTAAATTTTTCAAAATTTGAAATTTAGCATTTAAAAGAGAATGAAAATTTAATTTTTTAATGAAAAAAGCATATACCTTCTCCTTTTTATTTTTATTAGCCGAGATTTCAATATTGGAATATATGAAAATGTAAGGACTCTTTAATTTTTTTTAAAATCTAAACCAAATATAAACTCAAAACAAATCAGTGCTGGTTTGAATGAAACACAAAACTATGGCTATGGTAGACATGGCCAAGGACATGGCCATAATAGAGACTCAGTTAGATAGGAATGGAAAGATGTGGATATAATAGAGACTTGATATTTGGCAATGGGATGCATCTGAAAATATCCAATAGGAAATGAAACCCTAGAAATAACTAGTATAACTTATAAGGATAGAAAAAAAAATGTAGCCAACACTCAATTTGTAATGAAATGCCTCAAGTCTAAAAGCCTACCATCAATGTTAATCTGATATAGGTAGTTAAAATTCCATGAAACCAAAATGTATTATAAAGTACCAATATACTAGTAATGTAGGTTAGGTGAATAGATCCATTCCAAAATATTCCACATAGGTCCTTAAAATTGTAAAATCTCATAATGAATACCACCACATGATATTAGAGAGATAAAGTTTCATCCAAGCTTGTGATAATCTTGTAGACCAATGATAAGTCATGGAGGCACACCAAAGCATTAAATTTTCAAACAATATGTAAACCATATAGATTGAATGAGAAATAAAAATAAAATATTTTTATCCAAGCTCTAATACTAATGACAAGCTAGAAAACATTATTTATAACGGCAATGAAATTCTTGATTCAGATTGAAGAGGAAGTAAATAATACATTATAAATCCAAAAATGTAACTAATCATTTCACCTACCAATAAGTCCATTCATATACCTATGAGACTCTTGAGATACAAAAAAGAAGACAAAATAAATGTGAAACTACATCTAGGAATTAAGAAATAATATATACAATAATATTATAGACACCCTAACCCATAATGTCTTAGAATAATGTGAAACTAGGAGTTGCCCACAACTCCTCATACTCCTTTTCCTCCTTGTTCATCTAATATTGATAATTCTTCTTCTTCTTTTTAGGCATAGAAATAGCCTCAATTGACACCTTGGATTTCTCCTTGAGCTTGAATTGAACTCACTTTTGATTTTCATTTTCTATCTGGATAGTTGACATATTCTATACTTCAGACTTGTCAACAAATGTTGATAATAGAAACTCTTGACTTTCCTTCACTTCTGATCCATTTTATACATTGGAAACCAATCCATCAAGACTCTTATACATAGCAAGATTAGTATCCTTAGTATTTACTACCTTATGTCTCCATAACATAGTTTGACTCTTCTCATCTTCTACAACCAACTTACTAACTTGACCTTTTGAGTTTAGACTGATCTACAACACATTCTTCTAAAGTAACTTTCTTATCAACCTTTGGACTAGTGTGATTAAGGTTGATAATATTTGGTCTCCATAACCAATAATGACCTTTCTTATGCATAATGGAAGCTTCATATCCTTTGGGATACATTGAGGACCTAATATCGACACTTGGACATAATTTAGTAGAGTGTCTAACCTTATGATAACTAAAATAAGTAATGTCTTTCATACCTTTTGATAGATTTAAATTGTGATCAAAACTCCTATCAAATCTTCATGAATGACCATACTTGACTAAATTAATTCTATAGTACTTAGCTCTATCATCATAATTATTAAATATATTGACCATGAAATAAACTAACATACTTTGAAGTATTTGGTTCTGATTTGATTTCTTTTGATCTTATTCAATATTGCTTATCTTGCTAATAAATTGCTCATGCTCATCCATCAAATAACCTAGCTTGGTTTCCAATTGAATGTTATCATCCTCTTTATCTCTTACACTTGAAATTATAGCCATTAACTAAGTTCTAAGAACTTGGATAGTCTATTTATCACTCTTAGTTTCTTTAGCCATGTCATCCTTTATTATGCATAGTTGCTCTATTAAAAACCCCTCAAGAGAACTAACTGGTGTTTCAAGACCTTTGATCATATTTCTCATCTTATGATTCTTGTTCTTTTGCTCCTTTAGTTCACCAAGTGTACCCATGAGCTCAGACTCTAGATCAACTTCTTCTTTACTGTCATGGAAAACTTCTTCATCACACATGATGTCCTTTTTTTTTAACAACTTTCTTCTTTTGAACTTAAACTTGTCTTGAAATCTTATATCTAATCCTTGAGGTCATTGATAACCTTCTTATCCTTATTAGCATCATTTTTTAAAGTACATATATATTATTCAAGTGCCTTGATCACAACCTTACACTATTAATTATATTTTTTCAACTGTTTAGCCATCTTTTTACCTATTTAGAATTTCCTTCAAGTTGTTAAGCTTCCTACAAAAGACCCTCTATGATACCAATTGTTAAAGGTACAATCACTGAGAAGGGAATCATGAATTAGTGAGCACAGATAATCCAATTTCAATTTCAATTCCTTCAAACCCCGTAATCATTTAATACATACATTCGTGATGTATAAATCATTCATAGCAATAAACTAGAAATATAGTGCAAGATCAAGCACATAACATGTGACATACATAAAAAAATCCTCTTGGGGAATAAAACCCACTAAAAATTTTAATAGGACAACTATCTTATAATAACAAGAACCAATTTAAACCATATATAAATTATCAAGGAACTACCATTCCTAATTTTAGTGAGACTGTAATCCCACAAGGAACTACCACACCTATCTAGATGAGCTACCATAATAACTAGATCTTTAACAAGTTTCACCTTGAAAGGAGGCTAAAACCCCCTTAGATGTTGAGATAACATAATAAAATCTATGAATAAATCATCTCCTCAACACTAATTACATGCTAATCTGATGGAAATATAAAGTATATCATCTCTCTTCAACTCTACACACTCAATACATCCAAAGCCACATTTTGGACCACTCTACACTTCTTAGCAAAAAATTTATCACCATAACACTCCCTATTGGTTAAATCACAATACATACTTGGACCAACAGAAAAATATAAATTAGGACACATTACATATCCCAACTAACCTCACTCTTCAACCCTTTTCTCACACTCAATTTAGCACACCTTCAACAACTCTATCATAATAATAGTAACATGAATACATTGTCATATACATAGTCCAAAATATGATGTACCTCTCAGATCAACCACCAATATCATACAATATTCACCTTGCCTTTGTTCATAATATAATCTCTCAAATAGCCTCTTGAATAACTTGATCATTTTGCCTCCTCTAGGCTCATTAAGTCAAATAACCTATATGTCCTCCTACACTAACTTAATAATACAAACATGTCTGATCCACTTCACTCTCTATTGGTCCTCATTGACTTATACCTTTTCTTTCAATGTTTCTTACCTTCAATTAGAACCACATTCACACTTTCATAGTCAAGACTAGAAACCATCATCTTTGGTTTCACTATATATAGAGATTTGATGAATATCACCATCTTGGTTGACCAATTGATTTTCCTTAACCTTGAAGTCTTATCTCACATTAAGACATATCTCAAAATAATCCACAAAGGTAATCCATAGCATTTATGGACTACCCTTAAGTAGATATACCTTTTAATAAGTCCCTTGTAGCTCTTATAGCTCTCATGGAGATATATTCATGCATTTAGGACATCATCAAGCAAAATAATAACATATAACCTCTTTAAATTACATGGGTCCACTCCTTATGTCCCTTTTGATATCCTCAATGTATGCTCAAACAACTCAAACACTAACCTAGTGTATAAGAACATCATGAATAAAAACATATTCAAATTATTAAGTTGTGTTCATATTGTATATGATTGGTCAAACCTTCATAATGCACATATATAGTCCTCATGGAGTTTAAAACACTCCCCAATATCCAATTCATCATGAAACATCAAAATAACATCAAAACAAACTTGAATATCCTTCTTGGGTCACTTAAAATCCATACAATAATGCATATTCAACTTTAAACCTTAATATATTTGACCGTACACACTTCTATATATTCAAATAAATATTTTCAAATGTTACTTGGAGTCCTCTACCACTTTTATTTTTACACCATGAGAAAATTCATCCTTGATCAAAATATATGGTCTAAACACCATAGATTAGTTTTTTCCTTTATTAAATTAAAAAATTCAAAATCAAATAGTCACAGTTAAACTTTAAACACTATGATCACATCTCTTGTCCTCACATATTTATATCAATCTCACACCATCAATCTTCACCAAACTTTAACACATAGGCACCAATGCTCAAATGTTAAAGTTTGAACATGTTTATCTCATCTCATGTAATTTAACAACTTTGACCTCATTCACTCCATCAATATTATGTACATATCTTATTATTTAACAAAGCTAAATATATATCAATTTGACCACTTGAATTTAATATGCTCCATTGATCTCTATCCATATGATCTCCCACTCACTGTTGATCCTTGGAAGAAGCTCAATCTTTATCTCTACTCAACATTAAACATAGAAAACTTGGCACCATCTCATTATTTCCTAACTTATTAGATAAAAATGCTCCATCAATGTTTATCTAATATTGACTTGTGAAAATTTGATTATGGGAACCTTACTTATCTTGTTTGGAAGGCCAACTTTGCACAATCATATCTTTTATTTTGGTCACTCATAAGTTATCAAATTTGGAATTTATGATCTTCTCACATAGGATAATCTAACCATGTGAAAAAATGATAATATAACCCTCACACATGTTATAAATATCAACATTAAAATTACTTCTCAAAATCTTTTGTCACTGAGCCAATTATGCCAAAAACTTGTCTGTAAGGTTAACTTTTGTTCTTACATAACTTTCATTACGGTTAGTCGCAAGATATAAAATTTAGTACATAAGATCATATCACATAGGATATTCCATTAATATATAATTTTTTTCCTAAAACCTTCACACATTTGATATATGATGTTAACAAAGTGCTTACTTAGCTCTATTTGAACATAGAAAACACTGTCAAAATACCTAGGAGCCTAACTTTGCATGTGCATATCTTTTATTGCACTAGATTTCATGACCTAAAATTTTTCACATAATAAATAGGCACACAATTAACAAACCCATATGATAAAATTCTCTTAAAATATCCACACATGTGATAAATGACACCATCAAATTACTTACTTGGTAGTTTCTTGCATCATGTAAATTTGGCTATGGGAAAATACTGTTAAAATATTTGGGAGCCCAATTTTGTACTTGCATATATTTTGACACACTTAATAACATGAAATGAGATTTATAAAATGATTATTAGGAAAAATAATGAGCAAACCCATGTGACCATTTCCTCTTGACTCATCCACATGTGGAAATGGTGATGTCATCAAACTGCCTACTCAAAGTTTTTGCCATTGGACCCAAAGTATCTAGATGAAAACTATGGACAGATAGATGAATTATACTTATGCATATAATATATAAAATATTAGAAAAAATATTATGGACATTTTTCACATGTTTAATACTCCATACTCATCCTTGAACATCTCTAACCATGCCAAAATAGAAGATCAACCAAGCATCTTTCAAGCATAATAGGACAAGAACATTGAACACTTTGTCATTGTCACATAGACTATCAAGGCACTTCATCCACTCACCTAGACACCTTCATGACATCATCATGACATCATTTACAATGATATAACAACTGCAATAATTATTTGATAATATAATAATACAAGTGTGGAATCTTTATAGTGAAACTAAGGAAATATTTAAATTAATAGAGGAGTACAAGAAAGTCATGGATAACATGTGTAAGAAAATATGTTATTAATATAAAATATTTTTGAATTAAATATAATCCTTTTATTTATAAATATTAACTCTCAAATTGTGCACTAATTATGTCTTTGTGAATTAAGTTATATGTGTTGTATATTTTACCATAATTTAGCATAAGTATAAATCTTTAAATTTTTGTAGATGTTTAAAGATATGATAAGTATGATAATATTTATGATATTATATATATAATCAATTTTTAATCAAAATTATCATCTATTTTATTTATCCCAATACCTTGACATCTTCCATTCATATTAAAACCCAAACTATCATTTCATTAAATCTTTACATATGAATAAAAATTAACATATCATTATGAGGAAATCTAAGGACCACTACTAACATGTTTTTTAAAGCCATTATTTCAAACTAAATAATATAACAATAAATATTTTTTTTCAAGTTTTTATTTATGTTGATATAACTTATATAATCTACTAAAATATTGAAAAAACATGTTTACATTTACTATTTCAATATGGCATCCATCCAAAAAGTTAACTAAATACAAAATGATTTTGGGTCCTCTATAAAGGCTTTTAAAACTATTTAAACATATCTAATTCATTAAAATAACCCAAAGAATAAATAAACACATTAGTTTACCATTGATAATGCTAAAATTAATTCATTGTATCCTCTTATTCATTTGATGAGTCATTGTGATCTATTGTTTATACTATGATATCACAATACTCAAATTAACCATACATGTATTCATAATTTCTAAATTAAGTCAATTCAATTGAGTGCCACAAGTTAGTATAGATTACCATGATAATTAAAATCACATTTATGCCACCAATTATTAATATTTATAGCTAAAACTATATACATATTTAATTAAATATAATATCTTTTAAATAATAGGTTGATAAACACAATTTTGGTAGTATATATTTACTATTAACATTATATACAAAACTAATTAAATATAAGATCATGTAAACAATTTAATATTGGAATATAATAGGTATAGTAAATATTCACTATCAAAACTATATATAAATTTTTTAAGGACTCTCATGAGAAAATAATGTTATTATGCTAAACTAATAGTTATATCCCTTGGTGGTGCTAAATACAAAGGCGATAGGATTATGCACATGGTAAATGTTGGTTTACCAATGCTTAAATTATTACATTAGGCTAAAATTGAGATTACATATGCATTAAGGTGATATAATAATATCACTTCATGACATTGTGAATTTCTTGGTAAGCTAATTAAATTAGTTTGAGTAAATGATCTAGCATGATATAATTTCAAGCCTTAAATATTAGGATAGCATATTTCATGGGAGAAATAAGTGTGTAGGAAGATGTCATTGCTAACTAAGGGACAATGACTATGTTAGGGATAGTTACATAATGTTTTATCTTATCTCTAATCCATATCTTATCTAAACCTTAATTAATCCAGCTTAAATTCCCTATATACCATTTATCTTTTCTATTGAAACTTGGCATGTTTTATTGGTTTTAATATCTGTTAGGTTGGTCAAACCACCTTTTTCCTATCATCTTTAATGCATGAGATGAAGTAGACTAATGTCTACATAATCTAGTGGTATTTTACAAGCCCATATATTAATTATATGTTTCCTTAAACCAATGGTATTCATTGTGTTGATCTTATAATAAACCTTAGGACTCTATATGAGCCACCATGTGCCATTAGGGACTGACAAAACATCACCTATTATGAAGGCATGGTATGGCTAACAGAAGTCATTAGTTTATTCAAGGGAAGAATAGAAACTTATCACATTTTTATTGGGTTGTAAGAAGGATATAATACATATTTGAATAGCATGGATCTCTAAGAAAATGTTTTGGGACTTTTCAAAGTTTTGGCCACCCTGGGAACAAAGGAAGAAGATAAGGAAAACAAGTAAATAGCTTAGAAAGGGAGAGAATCAACTAGTATAAACCTTAATAAAAGATCCATGGAAGGGATCGAATCATTTGGTAGGTATCATATAGACTTGTCTATCTAGTTATTTAACTAAATGAAGTCTAATTGATTATTGATTGTTTTATGATGTTTAAGAGAATGCCACTTGACTTATTCTCTTTTTTTATTTTCCTATGGTTGTGCTTAGGTCATCCATAGTATTATTACCCCTTGTGTGAGATTCTAGAGTTGAGATATTCATTCATGGTAGTTCTAACTATTGTATTTATACTTACCTAGATATTATGGTTTCATCATGTAAGACTTATGATGCCTTGAAAGGTCATATTATTCATGATTGAGGAAGGGGTAGATCTCTCATGTTAGACATGATGGTAGGTTACCTATGTTCTCTCATGATTGATTATAGGATGTATCTTAGTGATTGTATGACTGATGGATCCTATCCTTATGATCCTTGTGATTTATCTTTTATGTATCTTACTCACAAAAAATAGATTCAAGGTTGGTAACCTCTTGACTTTAAGATGCTTGGATTATCACCTTGTGAGTATATATCTCCTTGACCTTGAGACATCTTGATTGGATTTTGTTGTTACTTATATTTCACCATGATATGAACATTCATGAAGCTAAGAGTCTTGCTTGGGGGTGCCTAAAATGATGGAAAAAGGTTAGTATGTGATCCCACCTTTGGTTTTCCATAGTTACACTTGGAGTGAAGAGGAGCTCATCATTAGCTATAGTCTAATTGTGTTTTTCTTCCTTCATTAACTGGATAAAATCTAAGAATTAGTTGTTCTCAGATAAACTCTTTGTATTTATGTATTAATGATTGATTTTGGGCCATGTGTGAGGCACTTTTATTATAAATATTACCACTTGAATGTATTGGTTGTTACTATAAATAACTATTTTATATTTTGTTTAGTATATAGGATTAACAGACCTCCTTGTGATTGATCCTTGTTGAAAATGGAATCCTTGTGGATGATTATACATTAATGATTAAGTTTGGCCAAGGTAACAACCTTAATATATAAGAATATAGATTTCATTCTATTGAATATATTTTAAATGCTTATTCATTTCATATTGAGTTGTTTATAATGGTATTACTTTAAATGAACTATATATATGAAGAATTAGTCTTATATGAAGGCATGTGATTTAGGCTACCTATGATTGTAATATTAAGATATAAAGTGTGTTTATTTTATGAATATGGTTATGTTAACCAATTCATCATATGGAATTTTCTTATCTAGTATAAATATAGTTGGCCAACCTTTGATAAGGAATAATCTAAATAAGACAAAGTCTTTAACTACTCTTAGAAAGAGTATTATTGAGGACCTCAATATAATTTGATCATATATCTCCTTGGAAGGAATATATTAAGTAGGGAGAAAATTTGAAGCCTATATGGATCTTTTAATATATTGATGAATATGTTATACTTGGTTAAAAATTCTAGATAATCAACCTAAGAAATTAATTTTATGTCTCCTTGTGTATTTTGTTGGAATTTATATTATAGATTAATCTTATCCATAAATGAGTGGATCTAAATTAGAAGTTTGAGTTTTTTTTAGGAAGAATAAATACATAATAGGACTATATAGTCTGATTATTGACTATTCTGATAAATAAATGTGTTATGAAAGGGTTCTAAATTAGAGCATTTGGTAAGCTTTCTACCTTAGACTATTAATTTATAAGAATTTTTTTAAAAAAAATAAAAAATATGATAGAGGTAGGATCTTTGGCTAAATTAGTTATAATTATACAAGAAAACCAAATGGATCTCACTATAGAGACCTGTGAAAGAATTAGTCATTGATTAAAAAGGATTTAGAAGGCCAATCCTAGAATTTACATCCTAATACTTTAGAAAACCATTAACAAACCTATGGTATTTAGTTTATCTAAAATGGTCTTAGAGTTACTGATAATAAATTTAAACTTATAGGAATGGACCAATCGGCTCATAGTTGGAACAACATTTTAAAGGGATTTTTTAGCTAGATTGAATTGCCTTTAGATATTAAGTAATTGACTAGACCAATGAAAATATTGGTTTAGTGTCGAAATACTATTGAGAATCGAAGCCTTTGGTTTTATTGCTTTTAGATTCAAAATTTATTATGAGTTTTAATTGGATTCATATTTTAGCCTTTAGACATTTCTATGCTTCACCTTGACATTTGAAATCTAGCCTTGATAAACTATTCTATGTAGATTAATGGTCTAACTGACTATGTTTGCCTCAATCATGTTTGAAAGGGTTGTATGTTTTAACTTATTATAATTTTTCTCTTTGTCTTAAACACTTTTTATATGGTTCCTTTTGTGGCCTTTTTCCATAGTCATTTATCACTGAGGATTTTATTTTGGTTTTTTTGCCTTAGTGAATTTCATGACATTTTGGTGAGTAGTTTAGAGGAATCCACATGTCACTATCCCATGAAATCAAAGTATATCTCCCCACTTTTTTATTTTTCTAATTAGGGAACCATTAGAAGTAAGAAAGGTCTAGTTTTATTTAAAATGGGTTTTCATTAGTATTTATATGTGTATTAAGCATGATTAATATTCAAAGGAATTTTTTATATGAATGATTGTTGACTAATATGAACACATTAAGGAATTATTTGTTATTAATGTTTAAATAAACTATGTGACTTATTCAAACTAACCTATTAATATTATCATTGACCTTTTTACCATAGGTCAAAATAGCTCAACCCCCTATAGTCAAAATCTTGTATATGGGCTTTTTGTAATGTCATAGAGTATGTTTTAGTTGATTTGATATCATTTCATATGCCATTATAGATTTTGTCATATAATAACTTAGTCATTATGTCCTTTAGTGTCTTAGGGGCCAATTTAGAGTCATATATGCAAGTGGTAAGTTTTCATCACGTCCGAATAGTTTAAAGAAAACGTCTAGAAAAGCCTAGTTTACACTTAATAAATATTTCAACTTTTGGTTAAGTGATAGAATTGTTCTTAGGCATTCAGGTTTCATGTCTTTGAAAAACATCCTAAAGGGAATGTCTTTGAAAAATGTTCTAAGACTAAGTTTTTAGGAAAATGTTAAAGGCATATTTACTTCAAACAAAATGTCCATAATAAAATTTCTAATAAAAGGTACAAGAAAATATTATTTCAACAAAATTTTCTTGAAGGAAAAAGACTAAGGACAAAAATATTTAGGGAAAATTATCCAAGAAAATTTCCCCATGGACATAATTCTTTTGGATAAAGTGTCTAAGACAATCTTTTTGAAGACAAATTTTAGTCACATAAAATGTCCAAATCAAAAGGTTCTTATCAAAATCCTAAAGATATTTACATTAGGAAAAATATCTAAAATAATATGCCTAATGCAAAACTCTAATAGAATTGAATGGTTTTGGATAATTTATTTGTCTAAGCCCTAAAATTTGATTTTAGAAGGATATCATAGTGTTCACAAGCTCACACGAGCATGCAACAAATTGAAAAATCTTAAAAACTCACCAAGACTTTGAAATATTGAATCAAAATGACTTGGCCAAGTCTGGACAAGTCTAATGAACTAGACCATCATCAAGATGTCATGAAGAACCAAACTAGATAACATGTTTGTGAATTTTATAAATGAGCTCAAGAAGCCTCACATGGACATTAGACTATGGGTAATCAATGTGCTTAGTACCAAGATCATTCTCTTTAGCTTTAAAATTTCAATGAGTCTTCTATCTCAAGATCTAAGCCTTTAAAGTTTAGCTTTCTGAGTCTAAGGGGCTAGGACATCTTACACATCAAATATAAATGAATGGACTAGATCACTTGTGCATTTGATAAATGCACCTAAGAAATCCATATGAGACAAAATATTTAAGTGCCATGGATTTTCTCATACCAAGATCATCTTGTAAAATTTTCATGCTCATGTGATCTTTTTAACTAAAGTTATGGAGTTTCAGAGCTGATCATGCAGAGCAAGACATTCATGTAAGTGTAAAATTCAAACCTTGATAATTAGCCATTTAGATTCAAATGACCAGTGATAGGCACATGAAAATCATGTAAAAAAAATAGGTCATCTCACTTTAACACTTTCTAAACACACTTAGAAATCTCCTAGAGCCAATGAATCAAGTGGGCACAATACTTTTAGTATCAAGAGCATATCTTGAAAATTTAGTGCCTCCAAGACTTTTTCACTTCTAGATCCAAGTTTTCAAAGTTGGTAGAATAATGGGAGACATTCATTTAGACATCAAATTTAAGTTATATTAAAATACCATTAGGGTCTTAAATTTGATGATCATGTAGAAATATATGATGGTCTTATCGATGTCAAATGATGATCATGTAGAAGTCAAATTTAGACCATGATAAATAGATATTTGTTTTCAAATGTAAGCAGATCCAATAATTGTCATTAATTCATACCAAGGGAGATAGATGGTGTGAGATGATTCAAAATATCAAAGAGCTCGAGAGGCTTTTATGGGGCATAAGCATGTAGAATAGTATACTAATAATAGGATCCTAATATTAACATGCAATTTGATTCATTTTTAAGTACCAAAATCTCTTTCTCTTGGTCTCATTTTCTATAAATATAGCCTTTGCACAATTTGTTAACCATCCCTCAGGCTGGTATGACTAAACTCTACCAAAAATTATATTCTTCACCCCTTAGAGTAATGAATGGATCATTTTTTAGTTGTTTAATAATATTTTCATAGTTTTTTGTATTAGTGTGATATTCAAAAGTGGTTATCATCTTCATTTTTAGATCCAAGTTCAACCTAAGTGCTAATAGACTTTTTTCATAGGTCATCTAGTGTGTTTTAAGGTTGATTTCTTAGGTATAGAGTGGATTATTCACTATAAATGCTTTTAGTCAAGACTTAACCTCATTATCCTCTATCCTAAGTCCATCAAATTGACCTCTAGGTGAAACACTATTACTTGGAATCCATTATAGATATTGCATTAGTTCTATTCATAGTCTATTAGTATGCTAATGAGTTCAATCTTGAAAGTGGATCTTTGAATATTTAGTGCATCAACTCTTTTAGAGTAGGTTTAATTCATTCTTTCTCTAACTATTTTCCCCATTAGTAATTAATTAGTATAGATAAGATCATTTCAAGATACATTCAGGGAACTAGCCCTTAAATCTAGAGGTTCATTTCAAATATAGGTACACACACATATTTAGAAATGCTCCCATGTTTCCCAAATCTAGAAGTGTGAAAAACTTCTTATAGGGTGTAATATTTGGTGACAATAATTTTGGCATTCGCGATGGGACCCATTGTCTTTAAGTCAAGTTATCAAGGTGAATGTTGGTCATGATAAACATTAGCTACAAATTGGTGTGCTACTCAACATTTGGTGACTCCATGATAAATTTAATTCAAGGCCATTTGTTTTATTACAAATGTGCCCTCATAATTCATGGTTCTTACTAGGTCATCCTTTTATATAACATTAAATCCCATTAGCCCACCCATTTATCCTAAAATTCCTCTTGAAGTTTAGTATACATAGCCTAATCTACCCTTTGAAGAATGAGTATATTTTATTAGAGAGGAAGAGAGTTAAGAGGCTAAAGAAATTAAATATCTAAAATAGAAAAACATAAATATACCTCATGATTTCCCTACCTTCAATAATAATAACGCAATTCAACTTCACGTATATGAAGCCATTCCTCTTAACACCATGAAAGGTGTGCTCACATTCAATGGTGAGAGTCCTGTCATACCTAGTGATCACATTTGAGATGTTTCTAAATTTTGTAGTTTCCACAATATTTATTGATATAAAATTATCATTAGACTCCTTTTTATGTCCCTTAAATGGAAGGTTCTTGGTAGGTATAGGAATATATAAGGTGGATGCATCACAACATGGGATGAGTTTGGATTATTATTGACTTCTAGATTTGGAAATGAAAGTGACCATGCCTCTCTCATACATCATCTCAATGTGATAAAAAAGGGACCCAAAGAAATAATGCATGACTTCAAAAAAAGTTTTCAGAAGACTTGACATAGATTGCCTCATCCCATGAGACCACATGCTAGTTTTGTGTACCTTACTTGAAAGCCATTGGGACTAAAATTATTGGCATGCTTCAATCTATGGGGTATTACACTCTTCCTAAAGTATATGATCTTGTTATCAGAGGTTATAATAGTCTCATATAATATGGAAGATTATCTCCTAAGGTGTATATGCCTCTTTTGTCTCATACTTATGATAATACTCTAGATGTATCCCAAGTTCATAATGCCAATACAAAAACTAATGTTGCTCTTAGGTAGGAAGAAAATAATGTTGATTAAAAAGAAAAATTCCTAGCCTTAAAGGCTAAAAATAGGCAAGATAAATACAAAAAGGTGCCTATAAAAATCCTTACCCTATCAAAAAAAATATGGTTAAAAATATGGAATAGGAAGAGGCCAATGGTAGCCTAATCCTAATAGGCATGATAATGAATACAATCCTAACTCTACCATCAATGCAAGAGATATAGTATCAATTCATATTAATTTGGTGTAAGGAGAAGATAGTTAGCAAGATCAATTCATAGATTCTAATGAGAATGGAAGGTAAGCATTGGTGGCTCAAGGAGTAATTACTTCCCTCCTATCAAATGAGGATGAAGTGATGATGCAAGTTAATGAGGATTAGCAACCTAAAGGAGAGATCTTCACCAATTTTTTGGTTGAAGACACTTTTGTGATAAATAAAGGATCCTATATCATAGAAAATACAAGGGATAAGAGGAAGGATCTAAGAGGTTGAATTATCATGCCCACAGGCTCATCCAATTCTTCTGCAAGGCAACAAGACATAGTTGTAAGTGTGATAATTCCAAAAACTTCTACATTTCCATCCAATCAAAATATGGTAAGGTATGTTCTTATTCCTCAAGTAAAAATATCCCAAGATAAAGTAGGTATGAATAATTTAAACATTATATATTCTTTGAATAATACTAATACATCCATTTCTCTTTGGGATGTTCCCCATATGCCTGGTAAAAAAATCTCTTAGAAAAGTAGTTATCTATTATCCCTAATAATGTCTCATCCTCAAATTAAATTCATGACCATGTTAATCTTGGAAATTATCCTAGTACCATTATTTAACCATCCACTAGGGCTGAGAAACCCCACCATTTTACCTCACCCTCATTATAGGCAACAAGCTAGTACACAATTACATAGTCGATAGTAGAGCTTATACTTCTATCATGCTCAAAGTTGTAGCTAACAAGATAGGCCTAAAATATGATCCAAATAATAAAGTTGTCCTTATATTATATGGTACACCTACCAAGATATTAGGACTAATAAAAGGATTCAAGGATTTCTTGCATGATTATCCTAAATTTCTAATCTTGCAAGACATAGTTGTGGTTGATCTCCTAACCCACTTTGTAATCTACACATCAAGGGACTTCACAAGAAAGATAGGTGGCTAATTCTTAGATAAATAGTATTTTTTGGAATTTAAAACAAGGTACAGTGCCAAGGTGAAAATTAGGACATAACCCCTTACAAGGTTTCATATTGAGTCTTACATTGAGAGAAGTTCCAATCTAAATTGTGTGGCCCATGAAGAAAAAGACTCTATTGTTGATGATGGCACTTTTTCCAAGATTAAGGGTATTTCATATTTGTTTCTTTATTCATGTGTCACTAATAATTATGAGTATGATCCCTATGAAACTATGGAGGAAACTAATTTAGGAGTGTATTGTATACATGGAGTACCAACCCCTCTACTTACCAAGGAAGAGGGTGAAGATGATGAGCTGTGGAAGATGTTTATTTATGGTTCAAGAAGTAAATTTGGTGTAGGGTATATTTTTATGATTATCTCCCCATATAAAAAATATTATTATGCTTCATACAAATTTTATTTTAGTTGTACTTGTAATGTGGTTGAGAATGAAGGTTTAATTCATGGCCTTCAATGGGAAGGAGAAAAGGAATCAATAACTTGAAAGTATATGGAGATATTGAACTGGTTTTGTATTAGGAAAATAATTTTTTTGATTCCAATAACCCTTTTATTAAGTTATAAAATCATAGTGTATGGTATTTTCTTGAATACTTCAATACATTTGATATACAATAAGTCCCAAGGGAGTAGAATAGTCATGCTGATAGACTAGCTGTTATAGGAGCTCAATTTAATACTCCAACTACCAAAAAAGAGAAGGTAAAATAGTATCATATTAAGGTCATTATCAGACATTTTTTTCCTTATAATGAATGGTCTTTTAAAGTGTTTGATAGTGATAAACATATTGCATGCTTCTTGAAAAATGAGGCTGAGTTTTCTTAAAGGAATCAAAGGAGGCTCCAAGAATAATTAGATGATCAAATTGTGAAAATAATAACCAATAATATACCTAAGGTTTTATTGACCTTATAAATTATCTTTAATGATAATTATCAAAATAATAATTAAAAATTGAGTATGTATACAAATGAGGAGAATTATGAAAGAGTCTTGATCTTTAAGGACAAACTCCTCAAACTAGGCAATGTATGTTCTACAATAGAGAAGTAAGAATTAATTGAGATATGTAGAGATTTTCATGATATATTTGATTTGTAATATAAGGATCTCAAAGGATTTTATCCTATCCTAGCACACCATACCATTGAGTTGGAACCTAGAGTTAAACTAGTTAAAGAGAAGTAAAGACCCATCAACCCCAAGGTTGAGAAACGCATGAGGTTAGAGATTATCAAACTCCATAAATATATGATAATATTTAAAATAAATCATTAAATATGGGTATCTAACCTTATGATTTTTATAAATAATAATGGGGAGATAATACTTTGTGTATATTTTAGAGATCTTAATATAGTGTCACTCAAAGATCACTATCCCCTACCCTCAATGGAGTAGATTTTACAAATGGTTTTAAGTTCTCAATGTTTATCTCTTCTAGATGAATATTAAAGGTATAATAATATTTTAATTAGTGAGGATTATTAGTTTAATATAACCTTAACTACCAAATGAGGGGCTTTTGCTTATAGGAAGATTCCCTTTCATCTATCCAATGTTAGTGCCACATTTCAAAGAACAATAGACATGGATTTTAAAGGTTTGATCAATGAGATGATATTGGTTTATCTATATGATATAATAGTATTTTATAAATATGTTAATTAACACATGAAACACTTGAGACATGTTTTTTAAAGATGTAGGTAATATGGAGTATCTCTTAATCCAAGGAAGTGCATGTTTGTTGTTCATGAAGGTAAGCTCTTAGTAAATATCATTTCCAAGGATGGTTTGACTATTTATCCTCAAATAATATATAATAATATAGGATTATCATTACCCTTACATAAGAAAGGTCTTAATTTTTTCTTGGGCAAGATAAATTTTGTAAGGAGGTTCATACCTAGTTTTGCATCTTGGGTGAAACCTATTATAGTTATGCTTAGGAAGAAACAAGTCTTATCTTGGACAAAAAAGGGTATATGAAGTTTGAAATACATAAATAAATAAATTGTTAAATCCCATACTCTTTTGAATATTGATTTTTCTAAATACTTCATGGTGTTTTCATTTGCCAACCTTAATGTTGTATCAACCATGTTGATTCAAAACAATGATGAGGGTATGGAACAACCAATTGCATTATTTAGTCAAGGTTTATAAGATTAAGAAGTCAAGTATACCTTTGTAGAGAAATAATTCCTTTATATTTTAAGGAGACAAAATAATTCCATTCATATGGTTTAAAATAATAAAATTTGTGTTATGATCTCTCATCCAAGCACCAAAGAGTTTCTTTTAAGGAAAGATCTTGGTGAAAAGAGGGTAGGGTGGATCACTAAGGTAATGGAATATGATGTTGATATAAAAGTAAAAAATTTGATAAAGGTAAAAATCCTTTGTGAATATCTAACTTGAAATATTCATGATTTAAAAGAAGAGGCTCTAGTAAATCATGATTATTCCCAATCAACTAGTTCATTACCTCCTTAAAGTTGGGGACAGGATGTGATTAGATTTATTCAAAATGGTGATTATCCTAATATTATGAGTAGATCACAAAGGAGATATTTTATATTTTAATCTATTCCATTTTATCTTATTTATGGTGCCTTATTAAGATGCATTGATAATGCTCAGTTTGGGGTGTTGCTCGAGAAGTTTCATGATGGGACACTAGGAGGTCATTTTTATCTAAGAACCATAACTAAAAATATCATGAGGGATAGCTATTATTGGCCCAAAATCTTCATGGATTTCCATGCTTAGGTGAGAAGGTGTGGATAATATTCTTTTTTTGTAGTAAAATAGAAGCTTGTAGCTCTTCTTTTGAATCCTATCCATGTTGATTAACCTTTCATGCAATGGGGTCTTGATTTCATCAGCATGATAAATCCTCCATAAAGTATTGGTCATAAATGGATACTCACAACAACTAAATATTTTACAATATGGGTTGAGTTAGTGTCATTGAAGGAAGCTAATGGTAATGTTATTTTGGGGTTATATGAGAGCATCATAAAAAGGTTTGATACTCATACTATTATTTCAGATAATACTCTTGCTTTTATGGGTGCTAAGATAGTTTATTGGTAAAATAGTAATGGCATATTCTTGATAACTTCATCTAATTATTAACCTCAAGGTAATGGGTTGGTTGAATCTACTAATAATAATTAAATTAGAATCATCAGGATAACCTTGGAGCATAACCAAAGAGCTTGGTGCACAAAATTAAAGACAACCTTATGGGATGATAGGATGACTCCCAAAAGTTCAATAGGTTATTCTCCTTTTGTGATTTTCTATGGAAGGGAAGCTAGGTTTTCTATCTCTCAAGAGGTGCTTGACTTAGAGTTAACACATCAACTATATTTTATTGAGAATACCCCAATGGAAGTGAGATTGATATAATTAATGGAGTTGCAAGAGACTAGAGATAAATCTCATCAAGCTATGGAGCATCATCAAGTACTAATGAAGAGGTATTTTGATAATAAGGTAACTCAAATATAATTTTAAGAAGGTGACATAATATTTAAATGGGATGAAGATAGAGCAAAGCTAGGGAGACATACCAAATTTGATACCCTATAGAGTGGACCATATGTCATCATCAAGTGAAAGTAAAGCAACTCTTTTCAGTTAGCAAGGATGAATGGAGAAGAGTTACCTATCCATAAGAATTGGATACATCTAAAACCCTACTATTGAGAGTTGAAGGTTAGTTTTTGTAAATATTATATTAGGTGTGTGTTTCTGTTATTTTTGTGTTGTGTTTAATAAGTGCTCGTGAAGCACATGTGTATTTTTATTTTGTCTATTTTTCTTGTTGTTTTCTATCATTATTATGTGTTGTCTAAGGGTATTTTATATGTTAAACCTATATACTTGTGACTCCATAACCCAATGGACAATACTAGTCAACTATTCATGGCATATCAAGTATTCCACACTTAAGAAACTACCAAATATGTTGACCATTTTTACCATAGGCCAAAATGGGTCAACCCCCTATAGTCAGAATCTTATATAAGGGTTTTTATAATGTTATAGGGTATGTTTTAGTTCATTTGATGTCATTTCATATGCCATTCTAGATTTAGTAATAGCCTATCTTACTCTTTATGCCTTTTGGTGTCTTAAAGGTAAATTTAGAGTCATTTATGAAAGTGTTAGGTTTTCATGGTGTCTGAGAAGTTGGAAGAACAAGTCCAAAAAATCCTAATTTACACTTCAAAAATATTATAACTTTTGGCTAAGTGATACAATTATTCTTGGGTATTTGGGTTTTTTTTCTTTATAAAAACACTTGAAGGAAATGTGTTTACAAAATTTCCCAAGACTAAGTGTTTGGGAAAAATGTTAAAGGCATATTTCCTTTGAACAAAATTTCTCTAACAAATGTTTTGATAAAAGGTACAAGGTAAATTTTTTTTAGCTAAATTGTCCTGAAGTCAAAAGACTAAGGACACATCTTTTAGGAAAATTATTCAAGACAGTTTCCTCAAGGACATAATTATTTCAGATAAAGTTTCCAAGATAATCTTTTTGAAGACACATTTTAGTTGGATAAAATATCTGAAGCAAAAGGTCCTTGTCAAAATCTTGAAGATATTTCCATCAAGCAAATTTTTTGAGAAAATATGCTCGATGCAAAGATATAATGGAATTAAATGGTTTAGAAAATTTATTTATCGAAGCTTTCAAATTTTATCTAAGAAAGGTCTCACATTGTTCATAGGATTGTAAGGACATGGACTAGATTGAAAAAATCTTATAAACTCAACAAGACCTTGAAGGATTAAATCAAAATGACTTGGGCAAGTTTAATGAACTAGACCATCATCAAGACATCATGAAGAATTAGACTAGATAAAATGTTTATGCATTTTATAAATGAGATTAAGAAGCCTTCCATGACCAACAGACCATACGTTATCAATGTCTTTAGTGCCAAGATCATTCACTACGGGTTTCATATCTTGATGAGTCTTTTATCTTGAGATATAAGCCTTCAAATTTTAGCTTTCTGAGTATAAGGTACTAGGTCATATTGCATATCACATGAAAATTAATGGACCAACTCACTTATGCATTTGATAAATGCACATCAAAAAGATATGAAAGCCAAAATATTATAGTTAAATGGAGTTTTTCATGCCAAGATCATCCTCTAAAATTTTCATTCCCATACAAGATTTATATCTCAAGTTATGGATTCTTAATTTTGGTCACACAAAGCAAGACATTCACGAAAGTGTTAAATTCAAGGCTTGATAATTAGCCATTTAGATTTAAATGACTAGTGATAGGCATGTGGATTCTATTTAAAACACACCAGTTAGCTCAGTTAAACACTTTGTAAATACAATTAAAAATCTCCTAGAGCCAATGAATCAAGTGGGTAGAATCCTTTTAGTATCAAAAACATCTCTTACAAATTTGGTGCCTCTAGGACCTTTTCACTTCCAGATCCAAGCTTTCAAAGTTGGTCAAATAATGGGAGATATTTTCACAAACATCAACATTAAGCTATGGAAAAATACCATTAGGGTCTTAAATTTGATGATCATTTAGATGTTAATTATGGTATCATGGAAATCAAATGATGGTTACATGAACATCAAATTTATACCATAGAAAATAGCCATTTATTTTCAAATTCAAGTAGATCTAATAATTGTCATTTAGTTGTGCCAAGGGAGATCAATGGTGAAAGATGATTCAAAAGATCAAATATCTTGATAATCCACCATGTGGTGTAAACATATAGAGAAATAAACTAACAATAATATCTTTAGATCAATATGTGATTGATAAGTGGCATGAACATGTTCAAGTTGATAGAATATCGATGGAGCACATTTAATCATGAAAATCAAGATCAATGGTGAGTGAGAGTTAAAGAGGTCAATAAACCATGAGTGCAAATGTGTAAGTGGAAAGTGGTACAAGTGTGTAATTCCTAGTAGAGGATCTATTGATTACATTCATTCTCATTAGGTAGATCAACAGAGTGAGATGAGTCAAAAGATAAATGATATAAATTAGTTTTCAATGGATAATCAAATAAAGGCAAGAACAAGTGACTTAAATAAAGGTTGAAAAAGCAATTTTTTATGGGGAAAGGTAAATAAAAATCATGGAGTCAAGTTTAATCATGGTCCTGTTTGAACCAAAGCCAACATTTTGAAGGATGCCACCAAGGTAGATGTTAATGATGGGATATATTGAGAGGGGGGTGAATTAGTATATCATATATCTTTTAAATATTTTAATTAATTTGATTTCATTTCTTTAACCACTTAATCATACATTCAAGATATGCAATAAAACTGAAATAATAAAATGCACCACATGAGAGAGAGAGAGAGAGAGAGAGAGAGAGACAGAGAGAGA